>JAESUZ010003569.1:0-15852 GCA_017311185.1 Proteles cristata cristata | reverse complement strand
CATGCAAAAGATGTCTGCTTATTAATTTTGTACCCAGTGACTTTATTGAATTCATTGAGCAGTTCTAATAGTTTTTTGGTGAAGTTTTTAGGGTTTCAGTATATATAGTATTGTATCATCTGCAAATAGGGAAAGTTTTAAGTCTTCCTTACCAATTTGGATGCCTTTTATTTTTTATATGATTGCTGTGGGAAGAACTTCTAGTACTTTGTTGAATAATAATGGTAAGAGTGGGCCTTCTTGTATTGTTCCTGATCTTAGGGGAAAAGCTCTCAGTTTTTCACCATTGAGGATAATATTAGCTGTAGACCTTTCATATATGGCCTTTATTATATTGAGATATGTTCCCTTTAAACCTACTTTGTTGAGAATTTTTATCATGAGGGTATGTTCTTCTTTATCAAATGCTTTTTCTTCATTTATTTAGATAATCATATAGTTTTTCTGTTTCTCTTGCTGATGAGATGTATCACCTTGAGTGATTTGCAAATATTGAACCACACTTACATCCATGGAATAAATCCCAATTGATTGTGGTGATTTTTTGAAGGTATTGTTAGATTCAATTTGCTAATAATTTGTTGAGGATTTTTGCATAAATTTTCATCAAAGATACTGGTTTTTTTTTCTATTTTCTTTTTGTAGTGTCATTATCTGGTTTTGGTATTAGGGTAATGCTTGCCTTGTAGGATAAATTTGAAAACTGTCCTTCCTCTTCTATCCTTTGTAATACTTTGAGAAAATAGTATTAACTCTTCTTTAAATTTTTGGTAGAATTCACCTGTGAAATTCATCTGGTCCTAGACTTTAGTGTATTGGAGTTTTTTTAATTACTAATTCAATTTCATTGCCGATAATTGGTCTGCCATATTTTTTATTTCTTCCTGCTTCAGTTATGGAGTTATATGTTTCTAAGAATTTATCCATTTACTCTAGGTTGTCCAATTTGTTGGCAAATAATCTTTCATAAATTCTCTTATAATCCTTTGTACTTCTGTGGTGTCAGTTATTTCTTCTCTTCATTTCTGCCTTTATTTAATTGTACCCTCTCTCTTCCTTTTTCAATGAGTATGACTAAAGCTTTATCAATTTTCTTGATCTTTTCAAAGAACCAACCCTTGATTTCAATGATCACTTCCATTATTTTCACAGACTCTATTTTTTTTTTTACTTCTGCTCTCCTCTTTATTATTTCCTTCCTTCTACCAACTTTGGCCTTTGTTCTTGTTTTTCCAGAATCTTTAGGTGTAAGATTATGTTGTTTATTTGAGATTTTCCTTATTTCTTGAGGTGGCCCTCTAATGGCTATAAACTTCCCTCTTAGAACATCCTTTGCTCCATCCCAAAGATTTTGGACCATTACTTTTTCATTTTCATTTTCTGATTGTATGTTTTTAATTCCTTTTTGATTTCTTGGCTTCTTTTCTCTTTATTTTGTGTGTATCTATTATAGATGTTTGATTTGTGGTTACTATTAGGTTCATATATAACATGCACATAACAATCTATTAATTTGACGTTTGCTTAAGTTTGAAGACATTTTAAAAGCACTAAATTTTTATTCCTCCCCCCATGTTTTATGTATATGATGTCATATTTTAAATCCTTTGATTTTGTGAAACCTTTGACTGATTTTTATTGATAATATTGATTTTACTGTTTTTGTCCTTCAACCTCCATACTGGTTAAAACTGATTAATTGAATACTTTTATTATGTTGTATTTACCTGTGAAATTTTTCCATTCACAGTTTTCTTACTCTTGATAATTGCCTTTTCTTTCCATTGAAAGAATTCCCTTTAATGTTTCTTGTCAGGCTGGTTTCATTGTGATGAACACCTTTAAGTTTTGTTTGTCTGGGAAACTGTCTCCTATTCTAAATGATACCCTTGTTGGGTAATGTATTCTTGGTTGCAGATTTTTTCCCTTCAGCACTTTGAATATATCATGCCACTACCTTCTGGCTTGCAAGTTTCTGCTGAAAAATCAGCTGATAGTTTATGGAGTTCCCCTTGTGTATAGCTCTTTTCTGTTTTTTTTTTATTTTTAATTCTTTTTATCACTAGTTTTTACCATTTTAATTATTATGTGTCTTGGTGTGCACCTCCTTTGGTTGATTTTGTTCAGGACTCTCTTTGCCTCCTGGATCTGGATATGTTTCCTTCCCTAGATTAAGGACATTTTCAGCTATTATTTCTTCAAATAAGTTTTCTGCCCCCTTATCTCTCTCTTCTTCTTCTGGAATCCCTGTAATGTAAATGTTATTATACTTGATGATGTCAATGAGTTCTCTTAACCTATTCTTGATAATTTTTTTTTTCTTTTTGATGTTCACCTTGGTTGCTTCCCATTATTCTGTCTTCTAGGTTGCTGATAAATTCTTCTGTCTCTAATCTGCTATTGATTCCATCTAGTGTATTTTTGTTTCAGTTATTGAGGTTTTCATTTTTGATTGCTTCTTTTTTTATATTTTGTATCTGTTTGTTGAAGGTCTCACTGAGATCCTCCACTCTTTTCTCAAGTCCAGTAGATACTTTTATGACCATTACTTTGAACTGTTTATCAGGCTATTGCTTATCTCTTTTCATTTAGCTCTTTTGTGGTGTGTTTGTCCTGTTCTTTCATTTGGGACATATTCCTCTGTTTCCTAATTTTGTCTCTCTGTGTTTGTTTCTATGCATTAGGAAAGTCAGTTAGGTCTCCTGATCTTGAAAGCAGTGGTCTTATGATAAAGAGGTCCTATTGTGCCCTGTACCAATGTCCCCTGTTTACCAGAACCAGATACATCGGGGTCTCTCGTATGTGGATTGCATGCAGCCTACTGTTGTTTGTGGCTGGATGGGCAGCATTTGCCTTCAGTCCACTTGGTTTGGTCCCTATGCTGTTAAAGGGTAGCTGGAGCTACCCTGGGCTTATAGTTAGGTGGTGTCACAAGTCAGACCAGAAATCTGCCCTCCGCTTGTTTGTTGGTATTGTGATCACACCAAACTCCAGGACACTCTGCCTGTGTTATTCCTGGAGAGGCTTTTGTTGGTAGGCAGAGCCTTCATTCAAACCAAATGCCTACTCCAGTCCATGTGTTGGGGCTGCAGTGACCACAAACTATAGGACCCTCTCTCTGTGCTGTCCCCCGAGGTTTTTGTTGGTGAGCGGGGCCTGGAATCAGATCAGATGCCTACCCCCAATTCATCTGCTGGGGCTACAGAGGCAGTGATCAACAGAGCACTCTGTCTTTCCTGCCAATTATAAGGTTTGGCTGCTGGTGCTACATTTGAACTGGTGTGTGGTTATCTTTCCCTCTCCTCAAGTAGGAGTCATTTTGGAGTGTGGCTGGATCCTGCCAGGGCTGCTTACAGGATAAGATGTGGCAGGAGCTGCTTTGGGGAGTTCCCCACCTACCCCGCAGGTTGGATGGGGTAGATCCACAGGAGAACACAGGGGCAGGGTGCATGGTGTTAGTAAGGTAGGTGGAGGGTGTTCTCACTGATTTCCACAGGTCTCCTGCTATCTAGGGTGGGGGTGGGGATGATACCCACCAGCTCTTTTTTTCTTGGAAAGTCTCCTTTAGGAGACTTTAGATCCCTTCCCCAGATAAATAAATCTTCCTGTATATCACAGGTGCTTTTCAAACTTTTGTTTCAATGCTTTATCTCAGTGGGGTTGTTTGTTATGCTATGCTTGTCTCTTTAAGGGGAGGGAGTCAGTTTCCTGTTGCCTTTTGGCTCGCTCATAGCTAATCCTGCTGATTTTTAAAGTACCCAAAATTAAGCCTCACTGTATTTCAAAGCCAAATATTATGGGGACTTCTCTTCCCAGTGTAAGTTCCTGGGTCTGAGATATTTGGTAAGGGTCCTGCTCCTCTCACTTCTCAGTGCTTGTGGTGTCCTATCCATTTGCGGTTAGTTGCACCAGGAGTTTAGTTCCTGACCTGTCTCTGCCCTTCCTACCCTTTCCAAGTGTGACTTCTTCTCTATAGTTAACTGTGAAAAGTCTGTTGTGCCAATCTTCTGGTCGTTTTCTGGGTTCATTGCACTGATATGGCTGTTATCTAGGTGTATCTGTAGGATGAGGTGGGATTCGGATCTTCCTACTCCACCATCTTCCCAGACTCTAAATCAGGAACATATTACTGACATCACATCTAAAAGTGTTCAGAGAAGATATGGAAATAGAGCTCTAGTTTAAAATGTATGTCTCCTTTAAAAAATGAAACCTATGGGGTGCCTGGGTGACTTAGTCGGTTAAGCGTCCGACTTTCGCTTAGGTCATGATCTCACGGTTCATGGGTTCAAGCCCCACGTCGGGCTTGTGCTGACTGCCAGCTCAGAGCCTGGAGCCTGTTTCAGTCTGTGACTCCCTCTCTCTCTGACCCTCCCCTGCTCACGCTGTCTCTCTCTTTCTCTCCTAGAAATAAATAAAACATAAAAAAAAATTTTTTTAAATGAAACCTGTGTCTATTTTTGTGTCACACAATAAAAATTTACTCTTGTGTAATAATGAATTAAATTACATCTTTTTGACTAGTGATGAGGTCACTGTTTAGCTAAATATAACTTAAATGAAGTATGTTTCTTGCTCTATTATATATTTGTCATGTTATTGACTGGTGAGTTAGTAGTTACAAATATATATTTAATACTAGAGTGTCAGTTTCTCAAACAACACATGAAATTTGCCATAAAAATTCAATGACGGGAATAACATCTTATTTTCAAGTTTGGCAATAGTGTCTATGTATAGATTTAAAGAAAATGTTATTATGAGAATATTATGTTCTTATTACATTATGTACTGATACCTGGAGAAGTAATTAAGTATTCTTAATGAAATTAAGGCCTTTTTTACAGTTGTTAATTAATTTTCTCAACTATTTTAATAATAGTATTTGCTGCTTTAAAATACATTTATTTAAAATGTTTTATTTATTTCTAGGAGAGAGGAAGACAGCGTGAACAGGGGAGGGTCGGAGAGAGAAGGAGTCACAGACTGAAACAGGCTCCAGGCTCCAAGCTGGCAGTCAGCACAGAGCCCGACGCGGGGCTCGAACCCACGAACCGCGAGATCACGACCTAAGCGAAAGTCGGACGCTTAACCGACTAAGCCACCCAGGCGCCCCTAAAATACATTTTAAATACACAAAGTATATGTACAGATGTGTACCTTGCTACTACTTGCCAAGCATAGAGAATCTTTGTGTTTAAGATAAGCTTGTGTTCCAGAAAAAGACCTATTAGCATAAATGATACAAGGATTACATGATATTCCCACATAGAGTTTTAGTAGGACATTGGATTCCTGACATGTCTTTAATGTGACCATAAGACCAAATTGCCATAAACCAGTTGAATCAAACAGTATAACACTTATTATTCACCAAACTTTTATTAAATACCTAGTAGATTACATTATACTATTAATAAGCAAAATGCAAGATAACAAAAGAGCCATAGTTTCTGTTTTCAAAGAGCTCAATATAGGACAGAAAGAAATGGGGTGCCTGGGTGGCTCATTTGGTTAAGCGTCCGACTTTGACTCAGGTCATGATCTCACGGTTTGTGGGTTTGAGCCCCACGTCGGGCTCTGTGCTGACAGCCAGCTCAGAGCCTGGAGCCTGTTTTGGATTCTGTGTCTTCCTCTCTCTCTGAGCCTCCCCTGCTCATGCTGTTTCTAGCTCTCTTTCTCAGAAATAAATTTAAAAAATTTTTTAAAAAAGACAGAAAGTTTAAAAAAAAAAAAAAAAAAAAAAAAGGGCGCCTGGGTGGCTTAGTCGGTTAAGCGTCCAACTTTCGCTTAGGTCATGATCTCACGGTTCGTGGGTTCAAGCCCCACGTCGGGCTCTCTGCTGACTGCCAACTCAGAGCCTGGAGCCTGTTTCAGAGTCTATGACTCCCTCTCTCTCTGACCCTCCCCTGCTCACGCGGTCTCTCTCTCTCTCTCTCTCTCTCAGAAATAAATAAAACATTAAAAAAATTTAAAAAAAAATAAAAAAAGACAGAAAGAACTTAAAGATCAGAATTTGAATTTTGGTCCTCCCCATCTTACTAGATACATGACTTGGGGCAAAGTCATTTAATTAGTTTTTGAAAAAAAAATCTCAGTGACAGCTTCCTTGTTTATAAGAGGGGGATGATTACCATTCTTGCAGGGTTGTAAACATTAGAAGTAATGTATTTATCTAGCACAGTGTCTATCTAGCCCATGGTAAATGGTAGCTAATGGTAACTGTCATCGTTATTGCCTGTTTCACCAAGAGTTCCCAGTAAATATTCCTGTTTTTTCATTTTTGCTTACAATCCATCATCCATTAATAATGTTACATTACATTACACTACACTACACTATATTTTTTTATTTTTTTAATGTTTTATTTATTTCTGAGAGAGAGAGAGAGAGAGAGAGAGAGAGAGAGACAGCGTGAGTAGGGGAGGGTCAGAGGGAGAGGAAGATACAGAATCTGAAACAGGATCCAGGCTCTGAGCTGGCAGTCAGCACAGAGTCCAACGCGGGGCTTGAACCCACGAACTGTGAGATCATGACCTGAGCTGAAGTCGATGCTCAACCGACTGAGCCACACAGGTGCCCCAACTATACTATACTTTAAAAGTATAGTCACTATGATATATCATCTAAGATGCAGAAAATGACCTTTGTTATCCCTACTGAAATCAACAACAAGTAGGTGAATAACGGGTAGTAAAATTCATCTTGACTTCTTAAAACAGACTTCAGTGAGCTTACTTGAAGAGAGTCAGAGCTTTCAAGACTGAGACCTGTTTTCTGAAAACTAATTGAGTGTTTGTTTACATGAAAACCATCCATAAAGATCAAACTTTGAGTATCTGAATACTAATTGATCATAAGTTTTCAAACTATAGTTCCAAAGGTTATTCACTTTTAGAAAAATTTCATATATGCATAAAAGTAGATAGAATAGTATAATCCACTCCTACATACTACCAATCAGCCAGTTCTTTTTTTTTTTTTAGATTTTAGCTGTACAGTTTAATCAGTTTTGAGAAATATACACACCAATGTAACCAACACAACAATCAAGATAGAGAACACACCCATCAACCAAAAAGGTTACCTCATGCTACTTTCTGGTTAAGTTCAACCCACCACAGCCAGGCACTGGTTTGATTTCTATCACCTCAGATTGGTTTTGTTTGTGATAGCATATCATATAAATGAGTTTGTTGATATGTGTTCTTTTGTGTGTGGCTTCTCTCACTTGCCAATGTTTTTGAGATCCATCAAGGTTATTATGTGTATAAGTAGTTCATTCATTTTTATTGCTGATTTGTGCTCCATCATTTGTTTATGCATTGACCTGTTGGTGGACATCTAGGCTGTTTCCAGTTTGGGCTATTATGAATAAAGCTGCTATAAGCATTCTTACATAAACTTTTTTGTAGACATATGTTTTCTTTTTGTTTTTTAAGTTGTTGTTTATTATTATTATTATTATTTTGAGGGAGAGCGAGCAAGCATGTGCAGGTAAGGGCAGAGAGAGGAGAGAGAAAATCCCAAATAGGCTCTGCACTGCTAGCACAGAGCCCAATGCAGGGACTCTATCCCACAAACCGTGGGATCATGACCTGAGCCAAGATCAAGAGTTGGATGCTTAACCAAATGAGCCACCCAGGTGCCCCAACATATGTTTTCTTTCTCTTGGATGAGTACCCAAGAACAAGATTAATGGATCGTTGGGTGGATCTATGTATAACATTTTAAGAAGCTTCCCAACAGACTTCCAACATGGTTGTGTAATTTTATATTCCCAATTACTCCATAATCTCACTTGGTGGACCCATGCAAGTGTGAAACCTACTTAAAAAAGAAAAAGAAGAAGAAACATATATAAAGAATAATAAAATTAGGTGAAAGATTAGAACAGAAACTACACTAAAATATATATATGAATAGTCAATAGACACCTTAAAAGGTACCAATCAGCCAGTTCTAATAGTTATCAACTGAAATGAGGTTTAACAGAAACATTTCAATCAAAAATTTTGGTTCCAGTTCTAATTTGTTATTGTTTAATCCCATATTGTGCCTTGATGTAGTTAGAATCCTTCTTTGAGATTTGCACCTTAAGTTTCTTTTACTGTTAATTCAGATTAATAGTTAAAGATTTATATTCTATAAATATTGTAAAGTTATTTTTAAGACATATTTTTAAATCACAGCATCAAAACAGAAGTGCATGGCTTTGTAACAGGAAAAGGGAGGGGGTAAAGGGTTAAATATGCTGAGTAGAATATATATTTTTTCTTTGTTTTTAAGGTTTGGCTTGAGCAACAAGTTTGATACTGAATTTCCCTCCATTCTAACAGGGAAGGTAAGTGAGAATTTGTTTTATAGCTGATTTAGTGTTATGACAAATGCTTTGGCTCACTCGTAATGAAATCTAATAATGACCAGAGTTCCTGGAGGCTGTGTCATTAGTGACTGAAAGCTGTCACCATGACTCCTAGCCTATGACCATTTATCTTGTTCATTGTCCATTAATGCTGGCCATTAATTACTTAATTGTTCAGTTTTCTCAGTTTTGTCTTTAGTCTCAGCATTAGTAGCTATAATATTTTTCATTTATATCCATAATCCCAATGTTTTTATAGTTAACAAAGTTATCATTGTTTATCTTTTTATCACTCTATTTTTAAAGTGACCTGCAGTATGATTTGTTATACTTCAAAAGAATCAGATGTTTGGTTAGACATTTTTATGCCTTTTTAGATAGTTTGAGTTTCTAAAATTGGATTCACTGCAATAAATTATTACCTTTCTGTTCCCTGGCTTTTCTATATTCAGTAGTATGTTCAGCTTGAGGCTCAGTATTCAAAGATTTTCTAGGATTTAAAACTGTTTGGAAAGTCCTCTTACAATAGTAATGCTAACTTGTAGGTCCAAAGGAAAAGGCTCTAAGGCAAAAAGTTATTTTCATATTTGTAACTGGAGGAAATGTAGATGAAAGAGAAAGGCTATTATATTACAAAATACTTAATAATTTCCAAATGGTTAATAGCTGAATGCTTTTTGTATTTTGAAGCCTGTGATTTAATACTGTTTTGTTCAGTTTTAGTACTAGAACAATGCTATTTGTCAGTGTCAATTTGGGTCAGATTTTAAAATAATTCAATTCCCTAAAGGGCTTTTATGCTATTTTATTGTTAATTTTTCTCATATTGTTAGTGAGAAGAGCAAGGTGCAAATCGTATCTACAGTATGTGTAATAAAGGAGAGAAATAAGCACGTTAATAATTGTATAAAGAAATTCTAGAAGGGTACACAAAGAACTAAATAAAAGTGTCTAACCTTGATGGGAGAAAGGGAATGAGATGGATGGAGGCAAAGGTAAGGATCAGACAATTTTTCGAGTATATTTTAGTGTTGTTTTGATTTTTGAACTATGTTACTATATTACGCATTCAAACCTAAGTTTAATTTGTCCTCTCATTCTAAACTCTGAGAATGAGGTAAAATACATCTAATATTGGCTGGTTTTCTTCATGATACATTTTCCAGCTGCTTAATTTTCACTTTTGGCCAAATCCCACTCTTCTGCCCAGCTTTATTAGAAGGTGGTCGGGAAGAGAAAAACAGCAGACCTATTTCTTTTTTCAAGGGTTATCATTAAAATTATAAGAAATTCTATTTCAATTAACCCTGAGAGGTACTTTATACTTTATTTTCTTCCTTTACCCCCTGAAAAATCGGACCTAGCTAGAAATGGTATAGAGTGGTTAAACTTTGACATCAGTTCTGGGTTTTAATACAAGGTCTGTCACTTACTGGCTTTGTGGCCTTGGGCAAGCCACTTCTCTGAGCCTTAGTTCTTACTGTGAAAAATAGAGATGATGATGATAATAGTAACTCAGTTCTTGTCAAAAGGATTAATTGAAAGAGCATATATAAAACTTCTGGTATATTGTCAGGTACTTATTAGTTTCCCAGTATAAGCTTTTGGTTGTTTTTGACCAGTTTTCATCAGTGTATCCCAGTTTCATCCTCATTATTTATTTCTCCCATTTTTTTCTTACCAATTTTCAATTTTTAACTGCTTTTGCTACTGTTACATTCTTTATTTAAGTAATAGTTTATTTACTGTTCCCACTAATAATCTGCCCTTTTAACTATTGATTTTTCTATCTCTCCTGAGGTATAATGTCAAATCAGTCCATAAAATTAAGCAGCTGGAAATAGTCCCTAGCTAAGTTAACAGAAAATATGTGCCCTTTTACCTTTTTAGGATAAAGGAGCCCTTTGGTTTGAGGTTTTGGCCTCACTCTCTAGAATGTTCTACCTTCCTATCCTGATCATTTAGAATAATTTGCCAATTGAAGCAGCAGTTAAAACTTACAATTGTTTTATATGAATTAATTATAAATCTGTTTTCTAAAAGAAAAATAGCTGAGGAAAAATCTCTTGAATAATAATGTATTTGTGGAAAGATGACAAATTCAATATTAAAGAAAATGTGAATTAAAACATCTCCAATGGAAAACTTGTTCTTTATGTTTCTCTGGTATTGCTGCGTGTGTTGTCTGGGCAGTTGCATCCAGTTTTATTATTGGTTTGGTTTTTAAAAGCTTGAATTATAAGTCCAAGGAATTCTAGAAAATGAATAATCAAAAATATTTCAGAGCATAGAGTTCCCAGGCACAAAATTTGTCCATCTTTGAAATTGGCCGGTTTTATATGCTCAAGCAATCTTCTGAATATTTCTTCACACTTCTTCATTTCTTTCCAGGCCTTCTAAAATTAAAAATTCCACCATCACAAAAGATAGTATTGGGTTTTTTTTTTTTTTTTTTAACTAGAGTAAGAATGTTAAGCTGCTTTTAGTATTCATTTACAAACCCTAAATGATCTGGACATGAGCTGTTCTTAAAGATATCCTTTCTTTTCAGGTGACTTTTTATAGCACATATCAATGATTGGATATTTATTCTAGTGTGCATTATTTAAAACATACAAGATATCTCATATGTTAGATGAGCTATGATTTTTTTTTCTTAGTTTAGTTTTTGGTAATGAAAATAACAGCAAAAGAAATTCTGAAAGTATGATTTTTAAAAGTCACATGGTGATACCATTAGCTTTATTCATTTTCTCTTTACTGAGACAATTTTTGTCTAGTAGGCACTGTTGTATTTGTATAGGCTGTTATGAACTATCAAAACGCTTCTCTGATAACTGGGGGAAGAGGTAAATAGAATTATATGAACCAGAAAAAAAAACCTTAAAGGAAGGTCTGATTTTGAAACTTAGTAGTCTTTGTGTAAAATATTTAAAAATGAATAAATTCCATTATTTTAAATAGATAAATAAATCTACCTGTTACATAATCAGTCTTTTGGCATGAATGGGATTCTAAATAGCTTTAATGCCTAAACTAAGCAAAATTGCACTTAATCCTAAAAACCTAAAGAGTCATTTTGACAAGCATTGTGGCTCAGTAATTAATTTTGTGCTTCTAGTACAAATAAGAAGATAACCTTTTATTTTAAGTTCAGAAAAGATTGTCTCCTGTTTCATTAAATATAGTCTTCCTGTCATGATAGGATATACCAAACAGGTGCAGACATACAGATCCTGGTGACCAGAAAATGAAAGAACCATAGAACTTTAGAAAAGAAATAAAAGCGTCAAGCCATCAGCTTGAAACAATTAAGTGGTATTATGGGGAGATTCATGTGCAGTGTTGGGGGGAAACCTAAGCCATAAAATTGACCATTATCATTGTGATCTAATATGACAAGTGATTGATAGGGTTGTGTTCCCCATAATTGGAGGAACCAAAACAGTCTTGCTGGGTTTTGCTTATATTTTCTTCTGTTTGCAGAGTCTCTTGCATCCTGTTATAACATATTATGACTCTTTCCTCCATCTTTATGATGTGGTTTTCTTTTTTTCTTTCCAAGAAAGTCAAAAAGAATTAAATGTTTCTTTACAACCTACTGTTTAACAACAAAGTAAAGGGCTCCCCCATCTAACCTTCATTACTAAAGATTCTCAATTATGTGGAAGTAAATGAGTAAAACTCTGATTCCACACAGTTAACTAATAAACCTTTTTTTCACAATGTGTAAAGTTAAGTTAACCAATTCTCATTTCCGATGCCTTTATCATTTGTTTTGACTTTTAAAGTTATTAAAATACAGATTATTTTTTAAAGACAATCCTGGCTTTCTATTAAAGTCAAAATGCAGATTTTATTTTATTGTTTGAAATTCTGGTAAAAGTTTTCTTTTGAATATATTTATCTTATGTCTTCAAAAACTCTGAATTCTCATTTTTAGTAACTTCAATATTGCAGTTTTTAGTTTCCCCATGGTAACAGACTACTAATTGACACTATTATGTGTTAAAGGTGGAAACTAGTGGCAGGAAAGAAAGGAAATTACCGCGTTTAAAAAAAATTTTTGGTGAATTCATTTACAGGAGCATTTAGTAAAAGAAAAGTTACATAAAAATTTTACATACCTTGGCATATAATTTATTCACAATATTTTAAACAAAGAGCAAGTTTTACATATTGGACTCATTCAGTTCCTGCGTTAGCTTCATGCCTTACTTTTATTTTCTTTTGGTCTGTGCTTACACACTTCTAAATAAAATTCTAAGTAAAAATTTTACTTCATTTCTAATTTATTTTTTAAGTTTATTTATTTAAGAGAGAAAGAGATCATGAGCAGAAAAGAGGCAGAGATAAAGAGACAAAGGAACTGAAGTGGGTTCCACATGCTCTTTCATTATTTCTAAAATAAAACATTAAAAAAATTTTAAACATAAGCATTTATAAAATTTGTGAGTAGACAGATTTAAAAATTTTATGATTTACATAAACTTGTAAAATTTTATGATTTACATAAATATGTCAAAACTTGCCATATTTAAAAGTATGTTAATGTTTCTGGATATACAATTTAAAGAGAATTGATAGTAATGTTATATTATACATGAGAGCTAAATATATAAATATATTTTCCTTATTTTAATCTCTGGTTGTTCAGTGATTCACTAGGAAAAAAGAAATTGAATATCACTGTCTGAGAGATAAATCTTAAGATAGCAACTTGGCACCTGTACTTTATTTTTTTTTCTTTCATAGTTTATTGTCAAGTTGGTTTCCATATAACACCCAGTGTTCATCCCAACAAGAGCCCTCCTCCATGCCCATCGTCCCCCTTCCCCGTGCCACCCCACACCATTCAGTCCTCAGTTTGTTCTCAGTATTCAAGAGTCTCCCATGGTTTGACTCCCTCCCTCTTCCCAAATACTGTTCCCCTTCTCCTGCCCCATGGTCCGCCGTTAAGTTTCTCCTAATCCACCTATATGTCCAAACATATGGTATCTGTCCTTCTCTGCCTGACTTATTTGGCTCAGCATAACACCCTCGAGTTCCATCCACATTGCTACAAATGGCTACATTTCATTCTATCTCATTGCCATGTAGTATCCCATTGTATAGATAAACCACACCATCTTGGTCCATTCGTCAGTTTATGGACATTTAGACTCTTTCCATGATTTGGCTATTGTGGAGAGTGCTGCTATGAACATTGGGGTACATGTGCTCCTATGCATCAGCACTCCTGTATCCCTTGGGTAAATTCTGAGCAGTGCTACTGCTGGGTCATAGGGGAGTTCTAGTGTTAATTTTTGGAGGAATCTCCACACTGTTTTCCAGAGGGGCTGTACCAGTTTGCATTCCCACCAACAGTGTAGGAGGGTACCCGTTTCTCCACATCCTCGCCACCATCTAGTGTCTCCTGATTTGATCATTTTAGCCACTCTGACTGGCGTGAGGTGGTATCTCAGTGTGGTTTTGATTTATATTTCCCTGATGAGGAGCGATGCTGAGCATCGTTTCATGTGTCTGTTGGCCATCTGGATGTCCTCTTTGGAGAAGTGTCTGTTCATATCTTCTGCCCATTTCTTCACTGGGTTGTTTGTTTTTCGGGCATGTAGTTTGGTGAGTTCCTTATAGATTCTGGATATTAACCCTTTCTCTGATATGTCATTTGCAACTATCTTTTCCCATTCCGTTGGTTGCCTATTAATTTTCTGGGTTGTTTCCTTGGCTGTGCAGAAGCTTTTAATCTTGAGGAGGTCCCAACAGTTTATTTTTGCTCTTGATTCCCTTGCTTTTGGGGATGTGTCAAGTAAGAAGTTGCTGCGGTGGAGGTCAAGGAGGTTGTTTCCTGCTTTCTCTTCTAGGGTTTTGATGGTTTCCTGTCTCATGTTCAGGTCCTTTATCCATTTTGAGTTTATTTTTGTGCATGGTGTGAGGAAATGATCTAGTTTCATTCTTCTGCATGTTGCTGTCCAGTTCTCCCAACACCATCTGTTAAAAAGGCTGTCTTTTTTCCATCGGATATTCTTTCCTGCTTTGTCAAAGATTAGTTGGCTGTATACTTTGGGTCCACTTCTGAGTTCTCAATTCTGTTCCATTGGTCTATGTGTCTGTTTTTGTGCCAATACCATACTGTCTTGATGGTGACAGCTTTGTAGTAGAGGCTAAAGTCTGGGATGGTGATCCCTCCCGTTTTGGTTTTATTTTTCAGTATTACTTAGGCTATTCGGGGTGTTTTGTGGTTCCATACAAATTTGAGGATAGTTTGTTCTAGTTTTGAGAAGTATGCTGGTGCAATTTTGATTGGAATTGCATTGAATGTGTAGATTGCTTTGGGTAATAATGACACTTTAACTATATTTATTCTTCCTATCCATGAGCATGGAATGTTTTTCCATTTCTTTGTGTCTTCTTCAGTTTCCTTCATAAGATTTCTATAGTTTTCATCATACAGATCTCTTGTATCCTTGGTTAGGTTTATTCCGAGGTATTTTATGGTTTTTGTGCAATTGTGAATGGGATCAGTTTCTTGATTTCTCTTTCTGTTGCTTCATTGTTGGTGTATAAAAATGCAACCGATTTCTGCACGTTGATTTTGTATCCTGCAACTTTGCTGAATTCTTGGATCAGTTCTAGTAGGCTTCTGGTGGAGTCTGTCGGGTTTTCGATGTAGAGTATCATGTCGTCTGTGAAAAGTGAAAATTTGACTTCCTCTTTGCTGATTTTGATGCCTTTGATTTCCTTTTATTGTCTGATGGCTGATGCTAGGACTTCCAGCACTATGTTAAACAGCAGTGGTGAGAGTGGCCATCCCTGTCGTGTTCCTGATCTCAGGGGAAAGCTCTGTTTTTCCCTGTTGAGGATGATGTTAGCTGAAGGCTTGTCATAGATGGCTTTTATGATGTTTAAGTAGGTTCCTTCTATCCCAACTTTCTCGAGAGTCTTTATTAAGAAGCGATGCTGTATTTTGTCAAATGCTTTTTCTGCATCTATTGACAGGATCATATGGTTTTTATCTTTTCTTTTTTTGATATGATGTATCACATTGATTGATTTGCGAATGTTGAACCAGCCCTGTAACCCAGGAATGAATCCCACTTGATCTTGGTGGATGATTCTTTTGATATGCTGCTGGATTCGATTTGCAAGGATCTTGTTGAGAATTTTTGCATCCGTATTCATCAAGGATATTGGCCTGTAGTTCTCTTTTTTTTTGCTGGGTCTCTGTCTGGCTTGGGAATCAAAGTGATGCTGGCTTCATAAAATGAGTCCAGAAGTTTTCCTTCGATTTCTATTTTTGGGAAAAGTTTGAGAAGAATGGGTATTAATTCTGTTTTAAATGTCTGGTAGAATTCTCCAAGGAAGCCATCTGGCCCAGGGCTCTTATTTGTTGGGTGATTTTTGCTAACTGATTCAATTTCTTCACTTATTATGGATCTGTTCAGTTTTTCGATCTCTTCCGGTGTGAATATTGGTAGTGAGTGTGT
>JAESUZ010003568.1:0-10982 GCA_017311185.1 Proteles cristata cristata | reverse complement strand
AACAATGAGATCATGACCCCAGCTGAAGTTGGACACTAAACCAACTGAGGCACCCAGGCTCCCCAAATTCAGAGCTTTTGGCTTCGGTTTGGGGGGGTCGTGCAATCTTTTATTAGATGTTAGAATATTCTGGGGTGCCAGAGTGGCTCAATCCGTTAAGTGTCTGACTTCGGCTCAGGTCATGATCTCATACTTTCACATGTTTGAGCCCCACGTCGGGCTCTGTGCTGATAGCTCGGAGACTGGAGCCTGCTTCGGCTTCTGTGTCTCCTTCTCTGCCCCTCCCCCAATCACACTCTGTCTATCAAAAATAAATAAAAACATTTATTTTAATGTTAAAAACTGCTAGTAGCCCTCCAGGTTTTCCGAGGTCAAAGACTGAATTCTTCACTAGTTAACTAAACACACTGAAGTAATTTAAAAAATTTTTTTAATGTTTTATTTATTTTTAAGAAATAGATAGAGACAGCATGAGCAGGGGAGGATCAGAGAGAGAGGGAGACACAGAATCTGAAGCAGGCTCCAGGCTCTGAGCTGTCAGCACAGAGCCCGACGCGGGGCCTGAATCCACGAACCGTGAGATCATGACCTGAACCAAAGTCAGATGCTTAACCGACTAAGCCACCCAGGCGCCCACACACTGAGTTAATTTTACACACTTAGTTTATGATAGGCAACAGTGTATAGAGGCAAGACACAGAGATACGGGCCCAACACACTCCTGGGGTTGCTTACGCTGAGGATCGAGGGGAGTCCCCATCTCTTCCTTGGTCTCAGGAGTTTAACACAATACAGCAAAACTCTCAGCAAAGTCATTTTTTAGGCTACCTGCAGTCTGGCATCATGCCGTCTCTTGTGCTTTATCCAGTCCTTTGAGTGGCAAAATTTGATGTAAAACGTGTATGTGTCTGTTAGGGATGATGTGGGACTAATTGGGATTTTTAAATCACTACTGAAAAGAGTAGGGAACCAGCTATCTCCCATGACAGACTATAAAAAACATTCTGCCCAAGGATCTGGAAAACAAGTCAGCTTAGTACCTGTGACCAATTCCAAAGACAACTAAAATATTTAACATAACAGGCAGAGATTCTTTTCACGTGTATTTGACATGTAAGATGTAAGACAGAAATGCCACATTTTCTCTTTATAAGAGAGTGGACATGAAAAAAAAATTTTAAACTTAAGTAACAAAAAAAAAGTGAACAATGGTCTTACTCTCATTTAAAGAGAGATCATTGTGGGCACCTGGGTGGCTCAGTAGGTTAATCATCTGACTTCAGCATCCAATGTTCAGCTCAGGTCATGATCTCGCAGTTGGTGCGTTCGAGCCCTGCATCAGGCTCTGTCCTAACAGCTTGGATCCTGGAGCCTGCTTCCAATTCTGTGTCTCCTTCTCTCTCTGCTCCTCCCCTGCTCACATTCTATCTGTTTCTCAAAAATAAACATTAAAAATATTTTTTTGAAAAATAAACACAGGACCTTGAATACCTCCCTATCATGTACAACATTCTTTGATATGGTTTTGGCATGAAATGTGGTAAAATTATTGGTGCCATTGTTACTTGGAATCAAAATCCTTGAGGAAGATTTTATAGTGAGATCAGAATCTTATGTTCTTATTTATTCAGACTTTTCTCAATTTAATATAATCCAAATTTTCATAGCATGATCCCAAATTTTTTTTAATGTTTATTGAGTTTTGAGACAAAGAAAGAGCACAAGCAGAAGGGGCAGAGAGTGAGGGAGACGCAGAATCTGAAGCAGACTCCAGGCTCTGAGCTGTCAGCGCAAAGCCAACACGGGGTTCGAGCTCACAAACCACGAGATCATGACTTGAGCCCAAAGTTGGATGCTTAACAGATTGAATATCCAGGTGCCCCGACATCCATAGACCTTCGAGTCTTTTTTAATGTTTATTTATTTTGGAAGACGGAGAGCTAGAGCACGAGCAGGTTGAGGCAGAGAAAAGAGGGAGAGAGAGATCCGAAGCCGACTCCGTATCGGCAGCACAGAGCCTGAAGTGGGGCTTGAACTCACAAACTGTGAACTCATGACCTGAGCCAAAATCAAGAGTCAGTCAGATGCTTAACCATGAGAGCCCCAGGCGCCCCAAGAAACAGCCATAGGAAAACAGGCTTTCCTTTCCTCTTAAAAGAAGTAATCTGCAAAACCCAAATGTATGTCCTCGGAGCCTTAAAGATGCCTTCTGGACTGTTCTAAATTGCATGTGGGGGGCAGGGTAGGGCAGACAAGGGGACTGAAGCATCCACCGCTGAAAGCTCACAGGCTGGATGCCAGGGACTGAAGAAAGCACTTAAATTTCCAGCTTTCCCCAGGGATCCAAACACACACTCGGGTCACACCATTGACCTTTCCTGGCCCTTTGTTTCCCTATTCATCAAAATGGGCAATTCGATCCCAACTGTACTTGAGATCTCTCAGCTCTACAATCTCCAAACTCCAATTGTACAGTCATTGTCATCGTGGGTCTAATTCAACGGTCTTGAAAAGAGCCGTTGATGCAGATTTGTGCGTTACTCAGCTGTGAGGTGTGTCCGGGGAGGGGGGGGTGGGGTGGGCTGCGGGTCACAGAAAGCAAGGCGGCTTCGGCACACCCGGCTCAAACAGAAACTCAAGGTGCTGGCGGTAAGAATTCAGCCCCAGATGCCACGAAAAGCCAGCAAGGAGCGAGACAGGTGCTGAGCAGGGCCACTGTGACAGTTGGGGTCCCCCTGGAGCTACAGAGGCCAGGAGGACGGGGGACGGCCTTCTTTGCCTAGGGGGCTCAGTCGGCTGAGCGTCCAACCCTCGGTGTCCACTCAGGTCGTGATCTCACAGTTTCATGAGCTGGAGCCCTGTGTCTGGCTCTGCTCGAACAGAGCAGATCCTCTCTCTCTCTCCCTCTCTCTCTCTGCCCCTGCCCTGCTCACTCAAGCTCTCGTGAAAAATAAGCAAGAGACCACACCATGGAAAATTAGTCTAGTTACTTGAACACTGCAATGGATCATCTTCAGGGGAACGTGTTGCGGGGGGACTGGAGGGTTTGGCTTCTGTCACATGGCCTTTTCTCAGGCACTAACGTCCCCAAAGGTGTGACGGGCTCGGCCGCGGATGGTCACGTCCTGCCTCCACTAAATCTCTATCTTCGCTAGAAACTGCTTTTAATGGGCAGGCCCTTTCTGCGGGGCCATAACTCTTCAAAGGACCAATATGAGGCAACAACACACTTCTCTAATATAGTGAACTCCTGTTACTTCACAACTATACGCTGAAGCAATATAACAGATTGTAGTCACGTCGGCTCTAATCCCAGGCTCAACAGTCAATGCCAGGGTTTTACTACAGAAGATTTTCAACTTTTTATCTTTAAAAATTTTGTTTTCAA
Organism: Proteles cristata cristata; assembly: GCA_017311185.1. Classification (NCBI taxonomy): domain Eukaryota; kingdom Metazoa; phylum Chordata; class Mammalia; order Carnivora; family Hyaenidae; genus Proteles; species Proteles cristata. Next base: position 7,594 of record JAESUZ010003568.1, on the reverse strand, counting down.
ATGTTTATTTAGTATTGAGAGAGATACAGAACATGAATGGGGGATGGACAGAGAGTGAGAGGGAAACACAGAATCTGAAGCAGGATCCAGGCTCTGAGCTGTTAGTACAGAGCCCAATACGAACCATGAGATCTGGACTTGAGCCAAAGTCGGACTCTCAACCGACGGAGCCACCCAGGCGCCCCTCACCGTTTTATCTTTATAAAGGCAGAACAGAGGTAGCACAGAAAGCAAAAGCTGAAAGAATACAGTGTTACCAAAGAGTGAGAGCCGCAGTATTTTCACAGAGTACATAGAAATCCTGGAACTTTCCACATCTTTCTACATGCATCTGAATGACGGCATCGTCTCCACACAGACCTGGTAGGCAAATGCTGTACGATGGGGCAAGGATCTCAGACATCGGAGTGCTAAGAACTGCACTGCTGTTTGAGATCCAGCCTGTTGGCCGAGCGGTTAGCTCGAGCGGCACGCATCTGACCCGCCAGTCCCTGGGCTCTCGATCATTTACGGCTCTGACGGAGAGGGCCTGGTTCTCGAGAGCGAAGTGAAATCTATTACAAGGAGGTAGAGAATCTTGGAAACCGCAGCACTGGGAACTGCCCCAGAAGGTTCCAGAGAGTGAACAAGAGGAAAGCAGGCAGTCAGGCTCAGGGCAGAAACTGGCTGGTCAGGAAGCAATGGATGAATATGTATTATGTACATGCATGAATATGTATTATATATGAATACGTATTATGTATATGCACCAATACATATTATTATATGAAATAGCCTGGATTACTACTGAGCAATACAGTGAACTCTGGATCCAGCAACCTGGACAAATCTCTAAGAATAATGCCCGGTGAAAACAGCCGATGCCATTCAGGTAATATTCTTGAAATACAATTGTAGAAACAGTGGCTAGGGCTTGAAGTCAGGAAGGGGTGGGAGCGAAACCAGCGTGGAACCCCACGGCGATGGAAAGGCGCAGTCTATTGACCGTATCCGCATCTGTATCCTGGTTGGGATACAGTTACTAGCGTTTTGCAAGGTGTCTCCACCAGAAAACCTCTATCTTTTGACATCGGCAAAGGAATCTAAGCAGTGACTACAAAATTAAGTATTTAGTGAAGAGGGAAAGGGAAAGATTGGCTAAGAGATCATGAAGACGACCAGGGCTCTGCCAGGGGCAGGAAGCAAAGAGATTTGGCTGACCCTTAGAGGGGCATGCTGACAAGAAGGGGATCCTCCTAACAAGACCCAAGAGTGGGAAGATTTTCATGAAGACACGGGGGTGCTCTGAGGAAGGGGGGACGTGAGATCAGCACCAACGTCCGCTGTACACTTCTGAGGAGACGGCAAACTCTCTCCTATTTATTTTGAGAGAGAAAGACAGAGAGCACACAGGGGACAGGCAGAGAATCCCGAGCAGGCTGCACAATCTCGACACAGAGCCGGCCACGGGGCTTGAACTCTCGAACCGTGAGATCATGATCTGAGCCAAAATCAAGAGTCAGACGCTTCAGCGACCGAGCCACCCAAGTGCCCCAAAAACGCTTTTAAAAATATTCCCCGCGGGCGACTGGGTGGCTTAGTCGGTTAAGCGTCCATCTTTCGCTTAGGTCATGATCTCACGGTTCATGGGTTCGAGCCCCGCGTCGGGCTCTGTGCTGACTGCCAGCTCAGAGCCTGGAGCCTGCTTCACATTCTGTGTCTCCCTCTCTCTCTGACCCTCCCCTGCTCACACTGTTTCTCTCTCTCTCCTAAAAATAAATAAAACATTAAAGAAACAAATATTCCCCCAAATGACTCTACCCAAATTCCATCGGTACAGTGTGTCATTTGTTGTCACAGACATCAGGAGGCTGTCGGCCACTCGGCCATGGAAAAAACTAGCCAGAATTTGGAGATCAAAGAGTCCCAGAGCGCCATCTCTAGCACATCCACCCACACAGCCCCTTCTGGTCCTTCTAGCCAAGCACACTATTATGTTCCAAGAGCACGCAAGGCACTCCGTTTTTATAATCCACAAGTAGATTTTCCAATTTAATTGACAGCTAGATACTAGGATCAGTTAACACTTCACTGATGTGAACTGATTTAATTCAATGGAACACAAAGCCGTTGGAAGTAGAGATGTCCCTCGGAGCTTAAGAAGAGGTCTTTTTAGTAAGAGATTTTTTTTTTAACTACAAGCTCATTCCACTACATAATTTAATGGGCAGCTTTTAAATGAACACTCCCTTGAAACTGATAAAGTTTGTCCTGCCTTATTTTTGGTTCACTGCTAGAAAGGCTTATGAGTATATGATTGTAAAACTGAAATAATTACATATTGTTGAAGTTGGGGAAAATTATGAAATTGACATTTAAACCCAAATCAGAACTAAGGCACCCGGGTGGCTCAGTCCGTTGAGTGTCTGACTTTGGCTCAGGTCATGATCGGGAGTTAGTTCAGTGTCCAACTTTGGCTCAGGTTCTTGGGTTCAGAATCTTGGGGTTCGTGGGTTCGAGCCCCGCATCGGGCTCTGTGCTGACAGCTAGCTCAGAGCCTGGAGCCTACTTGGGATCCTGTGTCTCCCTCTTTCTCTGGCCCTCCTCCACTCGTGCTCTGGCCCTCAAAAAATAAAATAAAACGTTAAAGAAAGAATTCAAACCCAAATCAGAACCAGCTCCTCCTCCTGGAAGCCCTCATGTAGGACCCTGCCTAGTACAGCGCCTGGCTGATGGAAGATACTCTCTGGACAAGCAAGTGCGTGAAAATAACGTGAAACTTCTAACAAGCCGTCCCTTTGTCATTCACCTTCACCTTACTCAAAAGTGAATGGGCAACACATGTGGAGGACATTTGTTTTGAAAATCTTTTTAAATTCAAGGACCACAGAATTCTCTTCTACCAAACAGAGTAGAAGAGAAAGACCAGATCCCCTCAAGCCATCGAAGGTTTGATAAAACAAGGAGACACCAAGTCCATGAATTTTCATGTTGAATCATCTGCAGTCCTTCCTAAATAGGGGTTTGGATCATGTAAAGTTAGGAAGCTGAAGGCAATACTTAAGGAGTAAGTCCAGGGACGCCTGGGTAACTCAGTCTGTTAAGTGTCTGACTTTGGATCGGGTCATGATCTCACAGTTTGCTGAGTTTGAGCCCCACATAGGGGCTCTATGCTGACAGCCTGGAGCCTGGGGCCGGCTTCGTATTCTGTGTCTCCCTCTCTCTCTGCCCCTTCCCTGCTGGCACTCTGTCTGTCTCTCTCTCTCTTTTGAAAATAAACATTAAGGGGCGCCTGGGTGGCTCAGTCGGTTGAGCATCCAACTTTGGCTCAGGTCATGATTTCATGGTTCATGGGTTCAAGTCCCACATTGGGCTCTGTGCTGACAGCTCAGAGCCTGAAGCCTGCTTCAGATTCGGTATATCCCTGTCTCTCTGACCCTCTCCTGCTCACACTGTCTCTCTCTCTCTCTCTCTCAGAAAAAAAGAAAAAAAAAACATTAAATAAACATTAAAAAAAAAAAGTCAGTCAGTCCACCCAATCGACTAGTATCGGCTTACAGGTGTCTACCCTCATCAAAAGGGACATCAAGCGACATCGATGCCAGCAGGGGGCTTCTGTCTCTGCAGCAGACAGCCCCTGGGTGCTGCCGAGGCGTGCCCAGCCTGGACCCAAGGGGTTGGGTGTGCACCTCTCAGATGTCAGAGTTGCTTGTGAATAAGCAGTGTTCCCTTCAAGGTTCCCGGCTGTGAGGAGGAGGAAACCACAGTCCCCAGGACCCCCCCACCTGCTCCCCCCCATACTGCTCGCAGTATGTACAGATCATCTGCTCTGTGTCCGCCTGTTTTGAAAAACCAAAACGCACTCTGGTACACGATGTACTGTATCTGCACGTCGTTAAAGCGCACGCAGCCGTCACCGTTCCTGTCAGTCTCGAAAAAGTGCCCTGTTTCTGTGCTGCGTTCTCCCCGGGGTATCCAAATGCCACCGGACAGGTGGGCCAAGTTCACTGCGACGACACGTGTCTGGGTGGGTAAGCCTTGCTCTGTCTTCCCATTAGCGCCTCCCCTCTAGAGGAAGGTATGTGGATGGGAAGGGGTGAGGGAGAGGGGACTCGCCCTTGCACCGGCTGCAGAAGGCTCTTTCGTGCGGGGCCGCCAAGGACATGCTCTAGGCAGCCTGTAAAACTGACAGTCAGCCCAGAGGCGTCGGCCCCGCGAGCCCATAGCAGAGGCGAGTCCTCCTTAACCCGCAAAGCCCCAGGCGATGCCCATGTCACACAGGAGGGCCGTCACCAGGAGCCCCGCGGAAGGCCAAAGATCCGAGGCCACATCCGAGGCAGCCTTTGAAGCCAGTCCGAAGGAAAGCTGTTTCCCAGGAGGGAGTCACCGGGAGTGGGGAAGGAGAGCAGAACTTGGCGCAGAGGGGACGCGATCGCCCAGGTGGAGTAGAGGTGGTGAGCGCCCCAGCCTCCGGCAGGGTGGCTCCGGCCGGCGGGCACCCCCACCCTCGCCTCCTGCGTGTGCACTTCGATTGGCACACGCCCCTGCCTCCCGGGGCCTGGGCTGGCAGCCTTTTCACACCGGCTGTCAGAAGCAGCTGGCTCTGGCCCTTTAGGTGATCGAGGTACACGACCGGAACAGACTCTGTGAGTTCCAGGAACAGCAAACAGCCTTCATTCAATGGCTCACTCGTGCCACCGCGGGCAGGGCTCTCGGCAGGTGTCGTCACACCTTCCCGCCACGCGGGAGGAGCACTCACCACCCTCATCGCGACATCAACGGGTTCATGGGGTTACAAAGTTGGTCGAAGGACACTTTATTCAGCTCAGAGATATGAAGTGGCTCATTCAAGGTCATATATCTAGTTAGTGCTGAACGACTAAAACACATTGTCTGGTCTCTCTGTACTTCCTCTCCTGATAACCTTGTACCACAGGATTTTCTCTCCTAGAACTTAGTTCTCAACAGACACCTGACTCAACCTCAGGAACATACCAACAGCCACGAAGAACACACAAGTTTGGGGTTTCTGGGCCCTATGCTTCAAGGGAGTCGTACATGGACATATCTACTCAACGGTTGCTAACGACGTATCATTAATTGGTGTGAACAAGCAAATAATACCTCCGGCATGAGCTCTAAAAGTTAGAATCTTTTTGACAACGAAAGTGACCACACTGTTAATCTAACAAGGGCAATTTTGCCCCCACCGGACGGACGTTTGACAGTGTCTGGAGACTCCTGTTGGCTGTCACACTTGGAGGGTGGTTTCCAGTGGCATCACGTGAGTGGAGACCTGGGGGTCTTCCGAACATCCTACCAAGCGTGGAACAGACCCCCACAGAGGACACACCTAAGTATCGGTGGTGCCAAGGCTGAAAGACCCTCATGTAATGGATGGCACAAAGTCTCTTAACAATGGCACTGCGAGTGTTTCCAGGGAGAACTGAAGGGAAACAGGGTCACTGGGGATGGAGAGCTGGTCCTTAGGGGCCTTCTCAGGACTTACCAGTTTTGTTACCTCATGGCACACCATTTAACTTCCCTTTACCTTAGCTGTTGCATCTATAAAATGGGCTGAAAGGAGTGCCTGGGTGGCTCAGTTAGTTAAGCAGGACTCGATCTCATCTCAGTCACGATCTCAGGATTCAAGCGATACAGGCATGACGGGTTCTGCGTGCTGACAGTGAGGGGTCTGCTCCGGATTCTCTCTCTGGCCCTCCCCTGTTCATCCTTGCTTGCTCTCTCTCTCTCTCTCTCTCTCAAAATACATTTCAAAAAATTAACAAACTAAAATAAAAGAGGCTGATAAAACTTGCTGACCTGAAGATCACAGACTGAAGCAGCCTTGTTCTTGGCATCCCTTCCAGGTCTAAGATGCGCACTCCTACGGGGCTTTCAATTCAGACCCCTGTTATCATAAATAGAATCTTGATCGACCCACCCCCACGTCACACTCTGTTACCCAGAAAGTGAGCTGTAGGATATCCCTGGGATCATTTATGTAAAATATTGGATTATGACTTGTTAAATGCAAAAAAAAAAACCAACCCCACCACGCAACCCCTATTAGAACAAATATTATTTGGGCCCCAAATCACAGCAGCTGTTATAAGAAGCCCCAGAGATTTTCAGTAGCTACAGAGAGGAAGATTCAAAAGTCGGATTCATCCAAATTCTACCAGCAGAACCCTTCTCTGCGGTCTCGATCGCAACAGCAGAGTCCCACTCTTCAAGTGGTTCTAAATGGTCACGCTTCCCTTCATCCTTTTCTAATAACGTGACAGTTAATTACCAGCTGTTGTAATGTAAGCAAGCCTAATTGATGACTTAATCCAAGAGGAAAAACAGGCATGTGAAGCACTGCTAATACCATGCAATGCAACGTGCAGTTAAAAACATATCATAAACGCATGCGGGAGCACGTATCTCTGCAAAGTATAGCCACGTGTACATGGGGCCCTAGCACAGAAGTCCCAAACCCTCCTGAATCCTCTCTATCTTAAATAAATAGACCCCCAATTTCCAGTCACACTGGAGCAGCTCCAAAAACTAAGCAGCAGTTTAAGGGAGAGATGGAGGAGCATCTCGGATAAGACTCACAAACATGGTTATTCCTGCAAAACCCAGAAACACAGTCTGGAAAGGATGGGCACACAGTCCTAGTGGCCTACTCACAAAAACTTTCAGAATAAGAAACAACACCTTAGCACACAACGTGGAAAGCTAACCACCAGGCCAAAATCACAAACACACGGCCTCATGCCCCAAAAGGGTCCTGGTGTGTATTTGCTGAGTTTTACTGCCCCCCTCCTTCAGCCTAGAATAGGGCGCGCTGGACAGACGAAGCAGGAGGCCAGGAAAACATACCAGGGATTTTAGGAACGAGGACATGCTCTTGAATTCCCTTCTCCAGCTTCTGGTGAAACAACTGAATTTCAGTTTTACTGTTTATGTATTTATGTTGACAGAGAAAGAGAGCACGCATGCATGGGTGGGGAGGGGAAGACAGAGACAGACAGACACAGAGAGAGAGAGAGAGAGAGAGAACCCAAGTAGGCTCCGTACTGTTGGTGCAGAGCCCGATGCTGCGGGCTTGAACGCAAGAACTGCGGTATCATGACATGAGCCAAAACCAAGAGTCTGACGATGAATCGACTGAGCCACTCAGACGCCCGGGATTTCAGAGTTTCGAGTGACTTCCAGCTTTCTTACACTGTGTATAGCCAAAGGCAAGACTTCACCTTAACTAATGTTTTATAATTTATTCCATCTACTTACACTGACCCGTCTAAGAAAAATATGTTGAATTGTGTATACCTTTTTTTTTAAGAAATACATGAGATGCTAAAGGAGTTAGTAATTTGCCATTTTTAACTTTTACCATCAGAAATGCCCTGTAAGACCTTTAATTTTTTTTTAATGTTTTATTTATTTCTAGGAGAGAGAGAGACAGCATGAGCAGGGGGAGGGTCAGAGAGAGAGGGAGTCACAGACTATGAAACAGGCTCCAGACTCTGAGCTGGCAGTCAGCACAGAGCCCGTCGCGGGGCTCGAACCCATGAACCGAGAGATCATGACCCAAGCGAAAGTCGAACGCTTAACCGACTAAGCC
>JAESUZ010003567.1:0-44966 GCA_017311185.1 Proteles cristata cristata | reverse complement strand
AGAGGGGAGAGGGGCAGAAAGAGAGGTAGGCAAAGAATCCCAATCAGGCTCCGTGCTGTGAGCGCAAGGCCCATGGTGAGGGGTGGGGCGCTCGGGGCTCCATCTCACAAACCATGGGATCCTGAAATGAGTGGAAATCAAGAGTCAGATGCTTAACCAACGAAGCCACCCAGGTGCCCATTCCCATTAGTTTGTACTATTGATATACTATTCAAGATAAGAAAACTAATTTCAGAAAGTAAGATAGGCAGTAATGGCATTACATGAAGATCAAACAGCCACAGAGAGTATGTGAGGTAATAATGCCCTCTAGCCAAGAACACAGTCACCTCAGGCTCTTCTAAGCAGGGAGCTCTGAGGGCAGGGCACGTCTTTGCCCTTCAGGAAGAAACTGCCAGTTTTCAGGGACCCAACTTCTCTCCCTCAAGGCATCTGATGATTCCATCTCCAACGCACATGCCCTTGGGCTCCATGTCAACTGATCACTACATGATAATGTCCATAGATATGTCAATGAGTCCAGTCTCTTCAAAATCAAATGATCACCTCCTTCCCCCAAATCCACCTCAGCCTTCTTCTATGTTCCCATCTCACTGAATTGTTCTAACAGCCACTCTATTTCCCAAGCTAAAAGCCTGGGCAGCACCCTTAAATTCTCCTTTTCCCTCCTCTGCCACATCTACTCAACAACCAAATTTTGAAATTAAGAAATACTTCAGAGAGCCCTGAGACTGCACGCCCCCATAACACTACTGCAGCAGCCACCATAACACTACTGAAGCAGCCCCCTACAAGAAGCCAACCAAAAGTGGGGCACCTGGGTGGCTCAGTCGGTTAAGCATGCGACTTCGGCTCAGGTCACGATCTCACGGTTCGTGGGTTTGAGCCCCGCATAGGGCGCTGTGCTTGACAGCTAGCTCAGAGCCTGGAGCCTGTTTCAGATTCTGTATCTCCCTCTCTCTGACCCTCCCCTGCTCACACTGTCTGTCTGTCTGTCTCTCTCTCTCTCTCAGAAATGAAAAAAACATTAAAAAATTAAAAAAAAAAGCCAACCAAAAGTAGCAGCTCACATTTATCAAGTCCTTACTTTATATCAAGCACTGGGCTAAGCTTTGGGTCTGAGTTATTTTAATCCACACAAAGATGTGAGGCTGAGGCTCCTCTCAGCCTTGTTTTTACAGATGAGGAGACAGCTACAGAAAACTTTAGTATCTTCCCCATAGTTAACACGGTGAAGCCTAAGGTCTTAACAAACTCTTACTTCTGTGTCCTTGCATCATTTTCCTGCTCTTCTGGGAAGGCCCTTCCAGTTCGGTCTGCCTAGCTCCAGAGGTCAGAGCAAGCACGTACTCCTCGACAAAGTCTCCTGATGCCCCCTGCTGGCGCTCGTTCACCTAGGTCAGTAGCTGTTAAGGTTGGCTCTCACCCTACAAACTAGTTGCCTACATCCCAATCCTAGAGATCGTGATGGCATTGCTCAGGCTGCAGCCTGGGCAGCAGGACTTGCTCTCCAGGTGATTCTAATGTGTAGCCAAAGTTGTGATCGACTGCTCTATATAACCCCCGAACCTTTTACATCAGAGCACTTACCACATGACGTTGGAATGGGCATTCTCTGAGCCACTAACCTTAAGTTTCACTCACCTGGTGGGGTTGGGGATGGCGGGTGGGGTGGTGGTGGTAGAACTTTTTCAACCAGAGGTTTCAAGACCTCACTTAAAAAGTAAATCAGATCCTTGGTGCACCTGGGTGGCTTAGTCGGTTAAGCATCCAACTTTCACTCAGGTCATGGTCTCCCAGTTCTTGGATTCAAGCCCTGCGTCATGGTCTGTGCTGACAGCTCAAAGCCTGGAGCCTGCTTCAGATTCTGTGTCTCACCTTCTCTCTGCCCTGCTCCCACTTGCACCCTCTCTCAAAAATAAACATTTAAAAACATTTTTTTAAAAAAGCAAATCAGACCCGTGGGCGCGGGGCCCTGGAAAATGGCTCTCAAATAATTCTTTTTTTTTTTTTAATTTTTTAATGTTTATTTATTTTTTGAGAAAAAGAGAGAGAGAGAGCACAAGTGGGAGAGAAGCAGAGAGAAGGGGAGACACAGAATCCCAAGCAGACTCCAGGCTCTGAGCAGTCAGCAGAGAGCCTGATGTGGGGCTCGAACCCATGAACCATGAGATCATGACCTGAGCTGAAGTCAGACACTCAACCAACTGAGCCACCCAGGCGCCCCTCAAATAATTCTTGTGTGCAGCCAAATCTACAAACTGTCTCCTAGATAAGAATTGGGACTTTTCATTTGTCCCCACCGGGGTGTGGCACGGTGCTCAGCCATAGCTGGTCTATGATAAATATCTGTATAATGAATGAAATCTAGTAAAACAAATCTGGGGACTGGGTGTATATATTCAATTCCAGCAGCAGCACCCAGAAAAACTGCTTCCTGGAATAGAATGCAAATAGGCACTGGGCAGCTTTTTCAAGTATGTTTTTTAATCCACCAGTGCCCCCTACTGACCTGAAGATGGATAACTAAATCAAAACAATAGTTGCAGTTTAAATATTTTAATTGCACATGCACATAACTAGTCACACACACACACACACACACACACACACACACACACAGAGAGAGAGAGAGAGAGAGAGTACTTTTTCCACCAGCACCTATACTATCAATCCCTTTCCCCTCCAGTCCTGGCTGCCCCAAGCTGATAACTCTCAAACCCAGGTCAATCCTACCACTTCCAGGCGGCAATCATGATAGAGCTCGCGAAGCCGGCTCTCAGCAGAAGCATCAAGGCCTCTTCCTGATCTCTTTTGTTCCTTGGTCCCTGTCTCTTCCAAATCCCACCACATTCATAAAACCACTCACCTCTGGAAAACACAAGAAACCATTCATCTACCAATCTGCGACACTTCATGCTATTCAGAGTATGATGGGGGACCAGCAGCATCTATACCATCCAGAAGCGTGTTAAAAAAAAGGGAGACTCTGAGGTCCCCACCTCGGATCTACCAAATGAGAGCTGCACGTACGTTAAATTTTGAGAGGCACTGGTTCTCACCTTCCTCAACTCCTAAACCTAACATCGCCATTTTACAACTATTTTTCTAAGTGACTGTTTTGCTATCTTGAAACAAAATTCATCACCCATTACACGCATAAATCCCAAAAAAGAGATGCCAGTATCCTGATTTGATGGTAACATGATAGGGAACAAAAGGAAAAGATTTATAATAAGAATTATATTTCAGGATATAAATATTCAACACAACTGAATTAAAGACGTGCAGAACAATCCGAGTTCCCAAAATTTATCCCAAACGTGTGGTACTGTCCAGCTGCGAACCACTGGCTTACCATCACTCCCACCCTCTTCCTTCCGCCTCACAGGAGGAAGATGACATCTTTCCTCTTTTTTGAAGCTGAGGGATTCTCTATCTTAGAAAAGCCTGGGTGGCTCAGTCGGTTAAGGATCCGACTTCGGCTCAGGTCATGATCTTGCAGTTTGTGAATTTGAGCCCCGTGTCAAGCTGTATTGACAACGCAGAGCCTGGAGCCTGCTTCACATTCTGTGTCTCCCTCTCTCTCTGCCCCTCTCCCGCTCATGCTCGCGCTCTCTCTCAAAAATAAACATTAAAAATTTTAAAATGTATATATTAAAAACGCCTCCTCCCTACATTCCTCTAAGGCCACTGTCAAATCATAAATACGGGAACAACCACAAAAACAACTCTATAATCTTGACCCAACAGGCCTCTCTAGTTACCTACCATATTCCTCTCTCTTTCCCTTGAAGGAGAATATCAAATCTATCAACCCCACCACCAAGGTGTCCGTTTATTCATGTCTCAGTCCCCAGCCCACATTAATATAGCTTTCACTTCCATCAGGAAACCCACATGTAGAAAGGTCATGGAAGCTCCCCAAATTGCCCAAATTAACACTCCTCCGCATTCATCTAGCTTCTCTCTCTGTAATGGATTATTGTTGGTTGCACATGCAAACTCCATTCCCCGCTGTGTTCATAAATTCATTTTTCTCCCAGGTGGTTAAGATACATGGACCCCATTCCTGGTTGATTCTGTTAGTCCCAGACCATCCGAGCATGGCATTGCCCTGGTTCTGGCTATCAGGTGAGGGGCAGACATGTGACTGAAGTTGGTCCAATCAGACTGAAGGAAGAGCGTAATCCCAGCGTGGGAGCTGTGCCCTCTCCCTTGCTCTAGTGAACGAGAAAACATGTGCTACCACTGCCAGTTATGCTGCAACCATAAGGGAAACCAGTCTGACGATGGAAAGCCAAGAAAAGGACCAGGTCCTTGATGACACCGGTGACCCACTGGAGTCCACCCATCCTCCAGACTTTGTGAGAGAATTCTCCTTACTATTGAAGCAACCGGGTTTTCCCCAGCTGAAAGCGTCCTAACATAGTCTGTCCATGAAACTTTTTGTCCCTTGATTTTCTAAATCCTTTTGTACACCTACTTATCAGAAACTGCTTCTCAAACATTTCTAGCCTCCCCTCTTCCTCTGCCTATTCATAAGGAATAGATGTCTGCCGAGGTATGTTGTGATCTTTTCTATTCAAACTACATGTTTGAACAATTGAAGCTGAGCTACACCAGCATTTCCCGAAGCAGTACCCCTGCCGATGGTCCCCAGATCATTCACCTGAAGAACTCCTACTTGGCTTTCAAAACTAAACACAAAAGTCTCCTCTGTGAAGCATGTCATCAAAGTCCCCAGTGGTTCTTTGCCCTTTTTGTGCCACAGATCTCTCTGGCAGTCTGGTGAGCCCTATGGACTCCTTCTCAAAATAACGCTTCTAATGGCGTAAAATGCCAACTATACTTCAACAGTTGTAAAACCATTTCCAAAACCCCAAATCAGATATAGTAATATACGCTTATTAGCTCATTCAACAAAAAGACTTAACAGTGAGTCTTATAACTACTGTTAATTTTGAAGCTGTGACAATCATAAATGATACCTTGAGATCTGCAATAACTGTGCTCTGAGAATGTCTATGATATATATTGGTCCTGTGACTTCTATTGATGCTAGGTATTGCTAATACTAGTGTGCTTTACTGCTGTACTAGCTTATTAATCACTCCCAATGAACCACACCTCCTCATAGCCAGACTCTTGTATAGTGTCCCTATAGTGACTCTGGGCTTGGTCATGTGACTTGTTTGGACATCAGCATATGTGATGCAAGCAGGTAAGCATTTGCACAATCGGACTTGCCCTCTTGGAATCCAGTAACCATGTGAGGAAGTCCAAGGTAGGCACAACGGCAATAAGGGCCACCTTACAGTCTGGCCCCCAGCTGAATTCAGCCAATGGGGGATGCCAGCAGAACTGCCCCGGCAAACCCACTGACAGTGACATATAACAAATCATTATAGTTTTAAGGCACTGGTTTGCAATGGCTTGTTACCTAAGCAATAGCAAACTGATAGTTACCTACACTGTAACTGAAGGAAATGCTACATTTCAGTTGGCAACTGGTGAAAATAAAGTTTTTTCACATCAGGGTTTAGGGACTTACTCTCTCTACAGACCCTCGGAGGGGCTGAAGACCACAGGTTAAGAACCCTTGGTGCAGAGGGGAACCCCTGACGCACAGGAGATCCTGCTCTCCTTTCTACTACCACAGTACATTGTTGATACCCATATAAACCGATCACAGCACATCCTGTGTTGTTGCAACCCTAAAATTAAGCTGAACTCCTTGCACGTAATAGGTGTTCAACAGAAATTTATCAAATGAATGTAAATTGCTTATGGGATCTGTCACAGTAACTAAACTGTGAGCTGCCTGAAAACAAAATAAAAGCCAATACTTAGATGGCACTTCTATATGCGGAAGACTCATCCGAGTGCTTTAAACATACTTACTTACTCCTTATAACAAGCCTGTGAAGTATACGCTATTCCCCCAATTTTACAGAGGAAAACAGGCACAGAAAGGTTAAGAAATGTGCCCAAGGTCACCCAGCTGAAGGCTGAATCCATGTTCTGATTTTATAGCCTGTCCTAATGCGCCCAAAGCCCACTGAAGAAGCACAATAAAACTTGTAAATAAATTTAAATAAAACTTTAAATGAGTAGTACAATTATGAGATTTCATTAGCACTATTTTACAGGTCCTGTGCTTCTTGAGGACTCAATTTTGTAGACTAATTTCTGGTAGCTTATGATTTGTTTCTCACGATAGAAAACATCATTTACTTTTTTAAAAATAGAATAATGGCTTCAAGTTAAAATGCAGATTTTTGAAACAAAGCCTTCACTGTGAAAGGCGATCTCTTTCAAACGACATGAGCTTGTAAAATGGAAAAATGGGGGGCAACTTGTCTGTACCACATACTGTTCACTTGGGAGGGGAACAAAGTCGCAGCTTACCCCCCTTCCAACCATTCCTACAATCCCATACCATCTTGCCCAAATCCAGCAGCAGCTTTTCCGAAGGTGACCCTCCCCCATTCACACATCAGGTTCTGAAACCTGATCCTGCCAGGCAACCAAAGCCGAACCCCGCAGAGCCCTGAGCTGGCCTCTCCTTCACCACGAACCCGAGGGCACCGTCGAGGGTGTGTGTGTGAATACTTTCGGGTGGGGGCACTTTAACTTTTCAAAGTGTTTTATTCACCAGAGCAAGACCTACAGGGCCACCCGCCCACCCCGGGATCTCACGCCTCCGCCCAGGAACCTCTCGCTCCTAGCTGACCGGTGAAAGAACCGCTGGGTCGGGACGCAGCTGGCCCAGAGGCGGGAAAAGCCTCCGGGCTAGCCGGCCCTGGCCCCCGGAGAGGCCCACGAGAGCGCGGGCAGGGCTCCACGAGGCCGGGAGAGGGCGGTGACAGCTGTGACCCGGCTCCACACTCTCACCTTGAACATGTTGCTGGCAGAGGTGGCTCCCGCGGGGTCACCCCGGCCTAGGCCCCGCCCACTACAGAGAGGTGGCTACGGCGGCCGGGTGGGGCCCTGATTCCTCCGACCTCAAGCGGGCCGCGGTGCGGGTGACTGCCGTACAGCCAATTCGATCGCGCGAAGGCTTAGTTCGGAAGCCTGGTCTGGGAGCCGCGTCGCCGAGGTGCGGCGTGTCGTTCCTCAGACAGCCTGGGAACGCAAGCCCCGCCTCCCGGAGGCTCCGCCCCTGCGCCGACCGTTGCTAGGCGGCAGGAAAGCGCCCGCTCAGTGTGGGCGGTGTGCGGGGGCGCGAGGAGGGAGGTGCCCGGCGCCGCGCCGCTCTGGGAATCGGCCTTCGCGTCAGCGATTGGACGCCCAGCGACTTGGGCTGGGAATCCTGTGCTCCGAGGACGCCTGGCGGGGGCGCTCGTCCGGTATCGGGAGGCTTCGAAAGTCTCACTGCCGGAAGCAGCCGACCTCTGGGGCCTGGATTTATCTCACAAAAGGTTTTCAGATTTTTTTTTTTTTTACCGTGGGATGGAAGTTCCTAAGGTTTTAAATTTAATCTAATTTGCCATGTCCTTTACTCTCGAAAGGCCCTGGCTTTTTTTCCCTTTAAATTACTTAACATATGCCTGTCACTGGGAATCAAATGTCCCTTAGTACTACTAGAAATAGAATAATTATTTTATTAACAAGAATAGCAAACCCTAATGTAGTGTTTACTATGTGCTCAGCTCTGATCTAAGCTCCTTACACATATTCATGTAATATTTCCAACAATCCAGGTAGGTGAGCATTATTATTCCCAGTTTTGTAGATGAGGAAACGGAGGCCACAGAGAAGTAATTTGTACAAGGCCACACAGAAAAAGTGGGAACCCAGCATCCAAACCTAGGTAGTTTTTCAGTGCCTTTAAAGCCTTTGATCTCACCTAAATCATTGTTATAGCGTCTCATAATTGGGGTTTCATATTTCTGTATGATGCTTCCTCACCCTGTACAAAGTGTAAATTCATCCAGGCGGCATCTGGCAGATTTTTGTGGTTTGTGTGGTTGGCATGTCACTGCCTTCCAGCCCAAGACCAAAGACAAGTGTTCAGCCACTTGTAATTGAACAAGTTGAGTATATGTCTCATTGCTGTGAGGAAAACTCGCATCTTGGCACAATGGAGCTTCTCAGTAAGGGAGTGCTAGAAAGACATATAGTAAGATTTGGGGTTTAGTTGGGTGATATGGGAGCAAATTCAAGGAAGCTTGGCTTTGCTCTGGGTTGGGTGGTGTCAGGAAGCCAGGGTAACACCAAAGCCCAGCTGTGAGTGCCAGTCTAACTCTCAGATGTTATGGGCTGATTTTCTCTTGGTCAAGAGAATTGTATACTCGAAGCCATCCCCATCCGTATCCCTAAAGACAAATATTGAGAAGACTCTGAAGGCTCTGCATCGGTGATGGAATGTCACATGCATATAAAAGTGTGAAGTATAGTGATAAATCAGGGCAGGAGTTCTCAATTCAGGGGATGTATGAACTTAGATGGGAAAGAAATTGCAACTTTATTTTCACTCATCTGTAACAGAACTGTAGCGTTTCTTTCAATTATAGTGTAGGCAATAAAGCACAATCGTATCAGCGGCACCTGCAACTTTGTCACCAGT
This sequence comes from Proteles cristata cristata, assembly GCA_017311185.1. NCBI lineage: Eukaryota > Metazoa > Chordata > Mammalia > Carnivora > Hyaenidae > Proteles > Proteles cristata. Next base: position 36,394 of record JAESUZ010003567.1, on the reverse strand, counting down.
AGAAAGCACAGATGTTTTCATATAATGTTACAGTCATGGCGGACATCTTGACATACCATTTCTGCTCCTCATCACTTTACAAGTACAGTAGTTTTTAGAACTCTCATTGTATTTAATGCATAAAGAGAACAAATTCTTATAATTTTGATTTTGAAAATATTTTGATGGTGATTTCAATATAATTGAGTCCTTTGTGATCCTATGTATTTTATGTTATGCATTTATAAAACATAATTCGTCAGGGTGCCTGGGAGGCTCAGTCAGTTAAGCATCTGACTCTGGATTTCGGCTCAGGTGATGATTTCACGGTTTGTGCGTTCGAGCCCTGTGCACAAAGACTGCTTGGGATTCTCTCTCTCTCTCCCTCTCTTTCTGCTCCTCCCCAACATGTGCACACACACTCTCTCTCTAAAAATAAATAAACTTCAAAAAATAAATAACATAATTCTTAGAAGGAGTCTGTCCAGGGGTGCCTGGGTTGCACAGTCAGTTAAGTATCTGACTCTTGATTTTGACTTAGGTCATGATCTCAGAGTTGTGGGATGAAGCCTGCTTGAAATTCTCTGTCTCTCTCTACCCCTCTCCCCAATTCATGTTCTCTCTCTCTCTAAAAAAAAAAAAAAAAAAAAAGAGTCTGTCCACATGGGTCCATGGCACCAAAAGAAAAGATAAAGAGGCCCCGCTTTAGTAGAAGAGACTAAGCAGTGACTTAGAATTTGGGAACTGCATCCAAACTGGAGTAATGTGTCAAAGGTGGAAAACCAAAGGTGGAATCAGTTCATTTCGTACACAGGCTCTCACTTTACCATGGAGGGAGCTGAGCTACAGAGAGGTTAAGGAACTTGCCCAAAGTCTCACAGCTATTCCATGATAAAACCAGGACGGAAAGTTCTTAGACATGCGTGTAAAAACCTTCCACTCTCACTAGGCATGGGAGACTCCGTAGTTAGCAAGATGCCTCCGACCCTCAACGAGCTTATTGGGGTGACAGCCAAGAAAACAAATTATGATGCAATATGAGAAGTACCGTAAAAGAAAAACACGCACGGTATTGTGGGACGTTGGAGACAGGGTGAGCAGTTGTATGAAAAAGAGCACTTCAGAGAAGAGGCATCAATTAGCTGGGGTCTTGAAGCCTGAGTTGATGTTTGCTGGTGGTAGAGAAATCACTCCAGGGAGAGGAAATGGCATGATCACTGGTACAGGTGTGTAAAACATTGACTGATTTTGGCGACAAGTTCTTGCTCTCACAGTCTGGAGAGGAATGCTGATGAAAGTTGGTATTTTGATATTTGAGAGAGTAGACAGTACACTGAGAAAAGCCTGGAACACTATTCTAAAGAGTCTGGACTTCAGTGTGGAGGAAATGAAGTGTCCCTGAAAGATTCTAAGTTAGGGAGTGAGAAGGCTAGTTTATTGTAAGGTCTACAGAATTAGCTCAGCTGCAATGTGGAGAGGGACTAGCTGGATGCACAGACTGGAGACTGAGGGTCTAGTTAGAAGGCTATGGATAGATCTGCTTGTCTTTTCCATGTACCTCAGAATATTTTTAGTGCATAAAGCATGTAAACTGTGAGCAACATTAAGAGATCCATGTTGCCTTTCTTTTTGTAAAGGGCTCTGGAATTAGCCCAGCAATCATATGGCCCTTGAGTTTTGTCCAAACAGTGCAATAATATAGATTATGACCTCAAATGCTGAATCTGTGTACTTTCAGAGTACTTCTTCATAGGAAAATGAAGCGCTTGAAGCACTTCTCAAAGGCATCAGTGACTGATGTTCCGAAACCAGATAAGCCAGGCTCAGGAAAAGACCACAAAGTGCATTTGCCAAATACTGTAAAGGGAAAGGAACTACAACAGTAAGTAGCCATCTTTTGCCCTTTGTCATTTTCCACAACGGGTCAGTTTCCATACGGTATTTACCCAGCTAACATCAAACACTTCTTGTTTTGTAAATTAGAGGGTTTTTTGTCTGTTTTAAAATTACTTTTGAATTGAATAGTAATTATTATAATTATAGTATTTCATAATTTGCAAAGCATGTTAACACACATTTCTTTGATCCTGACAACTCTGTGAAGCAGTCTTATTATTACATTTTATAAGTGAGGAAGCAGCCACTGGGAGAAGGTAAGTGATTTGCATAAGGTTAAACAGCTAATGAATGGCATCAGCAAGGATTTAAAGCTTTGTTTCCATACTCCAGGCCTTCTCTACTCTGTCTTATAGTCTGCATTTGCCAGCTAATGGTGACATTATATAAGAGTACCTATCTCTCTTTGCATGCAGCCTTATGAGGGGTAATGACGGAATTGGGGGGTTGGAAAGGGTGATCCCTACAATTCACTAGTGCTGATGCATGATCAAAAGTAAAATAATTCTGTGACCTGACTGGGATGAGCCTGGTTCAAGCGAAGATCAGAGAAGGGAGTTTCTTTTTTTAGGGCATAGTTGTCTGTTCCCAGAAGAAAATTAGACCTACTATAACTTTGAGTATTCTACATGCTCTTTTCATAGCACTTGGACTAGTCAGACAGTGTTTTAAAGAACTAACTGTTATTAAACAGTTAATGGAATCATTTTAGGTTATGGATGTTTCTAGAAAGCAGGTTTGTCCCTTCACACGTTTTTATTTATAATATATATGCCTTTTGCTGATAAAGCTTTAGCTGGGGCTTTTTTTTATATCTCAAGGGAAATATTCTCCAATATTTTATATCCTCATTCTGACTAGATCTGCAAATGACCACATCCAAATGTTCCTCATTAGGTCAGTGGGGGATGGGAGAGTGCAGGGGGAAAAAGCATAAATTCAGAGTTCCCCAAGATTTTAGGAAAATGAAAACTACTTCACTCACCTTAACTTCTTTTTGTCCCTCTCAGAACTAAAAAGGATATTTCAGCCCAAAGGATACAGAGAGCTTGGTTATCTTATATGGACAAAACAATATTTCACCTCCTAAAGCACACAATTCGTGCAGCAGTATGTATTTTGCTTTTTGTTTTCTCTGGCAGATTTAATTACTTATAAGCCTAAAGGTCTGTTAAGTAAAGATAGAACATGGAAACTTTTTTTAAATCTCTTCTTTTTGAATCTAATAATAATGCATGCGGTTCTAGGATTGTCCCAAACGAACATTTCTGGATTTATTTGTAAATGACGTGGGTGCCTATCATTTCTTTTTCTGAAACCAAAATAAGATCTTTAAAAACTTTCAGTTTCTTACATGAAGATGCGGGCTGGTGATCATCAACAAGAAAAATCGCTCAATTAAAAGTGCCCTTACCAGGGCTCCTGGATGGCTCAGTTGGTTAAGCGTCCGACTTTGGCTCAGGTCATGATCTCACGGTTTGTGGGTTCGAGCCCCGAGTCGGGCTCTGTGCTGAAAGCTAGCTAAGAGCCTGGAGCCTGCTTCAGATTCTGTGTCTCCCTCTCTCTCTGACCCTCCTCTGCTCATGCTCTCTTTCTCTCTCAGAAATAAATGAAACATTAAAATTTTTTTAAATAAATAAATAAAATAAAAGTGCCCTTGGGGCGCCTGGGTGGCTTAGTCGGTTGAGCGTCCGACTTTCGCCTGGGTCATGATCTCGCGGTTCGTCGGTTCGAGCCCCGCGTCGGGCTCTGTGCTGACTGCCAGTTCAGAGCCTGGAGCCTGTTTCAGTCTGTGACTCCCTCTCTCTCAGGTGAGCTTTGCCCTCCTGCTCACTGCTCTGTCTCTCTCTCTCTCTCTCTCTCCTAAAAATAAAAATTAAAAAAAAAAAAAAAAAGTGCTTACCTTCCACCCAGCAATTTCACTTCTAGGAATCCATTCTACAACATATGTTCCATTTCATCGCAGTATTGTTTGTAACAGCAAAGAAAGTAAACCAAATAATGTCCACCTATGGGATGCTGGTTAAATAAGCATTGGTGCTTTAACTGTGCAGCCTTGCATGTGATTCTGTGATATAAACAAAGGTAGCCAGGATGGCTTATGTGAGAAAAGGCAAGTGCAGGACAGTATGAGTACTATGGTCCTATTTAAGAAAAAAGCAAAAGCAAAAACAAAAACACCCCAAAAGTGGATAGCCCCGCCCCCACTCTCCCAAAGAACAACTCTGGCAATGCCAGCAGAGTATTAAGCTCTCCTTCATACAGTACCAAGTATTCTAAGCATCTCACCCCTGATTACAATAGTCTATAATTAGTAATAGTCACATTAAGGGAATTTTAGCAGCTCTGAGCAGTTTGTACACTTCTTCACCGTCTGACCCACAGACCCATTTCTGATGCCAGTAAAAGCAGAATCCCTCAGAGAAAACCCACTCAGGTAAACAGGTACCGTTTCAGGTCCATTACCCATTCATTGTCTTCACATACGGAACTTGCATTTAACTATCATAATACTGGTTTTGCTATCACTTTAGACTCTTAGAGTGACAGAAAGAAGGAAATTAATTCTTTTTTTAAAAGTCTGTTATCCTGACACTTCAAGTTCCTACCTTGCATTAATAATGCTTTGTCATTCTAAAAGGCCTTTGGTGTACATTTTTATGTGATTGTCATAGGCATAAACGTTGGCAGGGTTATATGGGGGCAGGGAGTGGGGGCTTTAGAGTCAAGAAGATCTATGTTTGCGTCCTGGCTTGCCCACTTATTACCTGTGTGCCTTTGAATAAGTTACAGACGTTCCCAGAGTTTCAGCCTGCTCACTGGAAAGATAGGAATGATAATATTGAATAATATTGCTGAGGTGTAAAGATGAAATGAGGTTATGTATAGAACGCATTGACAGAGTATGTGGTATATAAAAGGTGCTTAAAAGCTAGTGACATTACTGTTATTTTCCTCATTTTAAGTGATTCGTTCAATATCAAATATTTGTTAAGCACCTGCTGTATTCCAAGGACTGCATTAGATCCTAGGAATACATGGTAAATTGAAAGACACTATCCCATACCTTCACACGTATTACAGTCTAGTAGAAGACACAGATTAGTTTATAGTTAATTACAGTACATTGTGAAAAGTGTTGTCAGAGGGAAGAAACAATGCCTGGGATCTCAACGAGGAACACCTACTCAAACTTGGAGGCTAAAAGGATGAAGTAACTGACTCAAGGCTACACAGGTAATAAATGAAGGAGCCAAGACTAGAACCCAGGTCTTTGGAACACCAAGTCTGGTGTACTGTTCACTTTACCATGCCACCTCTGTTATTTTCAGTAAATTACGTCTGGGCAGGGTACCATTTTCCATTTAATAACATCATCATCCATTTCAGGAGCTTCATCTGACACATGAAATACTGAAGGAAGTGAGCCCCTTAGAGGCTAAGCTTGTGAAAGATCCTAGCCTGAAGTGTAAAGTCAGATTCAGGTAATATTTCTATACTGATTTATTGCAAGAAGCACTTCGTTAAAATGAAGAAACCTTAGAAATTTATATTCTTAAGTCCTCATAAGTTCTCAGGGTATAATTACAGAGTAAGTGTGTTGTTCTTATTTACATTTATTATGCGGAGAAACAGAGGCTTGACTCTTGGCCAGAAGTTGCCTTGAGAGCGGCCCAGCTTCCATGATGTGTCCAGTGTGACACATGAATGAGAATAGTTGTGGGCGCACACACCGAAGTGTGGCTTTTTCATCTTGGTAATCCATTCCGTTACCTGTTCTTTCTGTGCTCTGGTGTAGCCTTTACCCCGCATGCAGGAAACTATGGGAGCTATATCTTAGGTACACGGAGGAGAAGTAACTAAGCCCCCAGCCTGATGCCAGATGACTAATTTTTGGTCTTTATTTCAGATTTAGTGGTGAAACATTTCCACCTGTCATCGTATTTAAAATTTTTCTCCATACCGAAGGCCATGGTTACAAGTATTTCAGTGGAAAAAACTTCTTAAAGCCATCAAGTGAGGTGATGTTTCATGATGTACATTTTATGTTACTTTAGCTTCTTAACATCTGTGTAGCATCTGAATTGCACTTGAAATGTACAGACTAAGTTATTTCACCATTAAACAGCCCAGCAGGCGGGTAGTATTTTTTTAAGCATCATGTTTCAGAGTGTCTCTGTTTATTATCTAAAAAATATTTGGAATGAATTACTTATATATGGCTCTAAAAATACTCATCACTTTTCTTTGTATTAAAATTTTGGGGGTGCCTAGGTGGCTCAGTTAAGCGTCCGAGTTCAGCTCAGGTCATGATCTCAGGGTTCGTGGGTTTAAGCCCTGCAACACCCCAAGTTCTCGGTATATATACTGGTACATATACTGTAATTCTATCTACAGCATAGGAATCATCTGAGAATCTTGTTAATGTTTTTTTGTTTTTTTTTTTTTTTTGTTTTTTAGGAGAGAGAGAGACAGTGTGAGCAGGGGAGGGTCAGAGAGAGAGGGAGTCACAGACTGAGACAGGCTCCAGGCTCCGAGCTGGCAGTCAGCACAGAGCCCGATGCGGGGCTCGAACCCACGAACCGCGAGATCATGACCTAAGCGAAAGTCGGACGCTCAACCGACTAAGCCACCCAGGCGCCCCATCTGAGAATCTTGTTAAAATGTAGTTTCTGAGGTGCCTGAATGACTCCATCGGTTAAGTGTCCAACTTCGGCTCAGGTCATGATCTCATGGTTTGTAAGTTTGAGCCCTGCATTAGGCTTTCTGCTGTCAGCACAGAACCTGCTTTGAGTCCCCTGTCCCCCCCTCTCTCTGCCCCTCCCACACTTGTTCTCTCTCTCAAAATAAATACACTTTAAAAATGTAGTTCTTGATTCATTAGATCTGTGACGGGACCTGTGATTCTGCATTTCTCACTGGTACCTAAGTGCGGCCACTGCGGCTGGCCCATGGACCCCACTTTTAATAACAAGGATCTGTAGTGTAGGTTTTGCTCCTTTGGCCCTTATACACGACATTAATTAAGAAACACATGTGCATTCTCATACTTAGCCTTTTATAAACTGTACATCAAAGGCTATTTTCCTGTAGGGTTCTGGAAATATTTTACATGAAAAGTATGGTCCATCAGTAATGGAATGTGTTCAGGATGGAAGACCATACAGCCTGGGAGTTTCTTTTCTTTAAATATATTTATGCATTTATTTTAAGGAAGGGGGGAGGGGCAGAGAGCGAGGGAGAGAGAGAATCCCAAGCAGGCTCCACACCATCAGCACAGAGCCCGATGCTGGACTCAAACCCACAGACTGTGAGATCACGACCTGAGCCAAAATCAAGAGTCAGACGCTTAACCAACTGAGCCGCCCAGGCGCCCCTGGGAGTTTCTGACCAGATCCGGGATGTACAGCATTTATTCTCTGAAGAATATTAGAAAGAAAAAGAGACTGCTTTTCTTTGTGTTCTCAGGCAATATCAGGGAAAATCAAATTCAGTTTCAGAATGTATCAAATGGACTATGTGGTTTCATATGGAATATTGTGTTCCAGAAACAATATTTGTTCATGTACATAGAATAACTTCAAATGCAAAAGTTGATATTTATCCTACATTCAAGGAATAAATCCATGCCACATTTATGTACAGAATAAGCATATTGTTGTTCTTATAAAATGTCATCAGTTCTTGGTTTTCTGAGGTTACCTAATGAGACTTTTCCAGGAACTGAAAGCCTCCTGGATCTGCCCCTGGTGGCCCCTACTGTCCACAGGCTGGAGCAAATGAGAAACTTAGAGGTTGTGACTGGAAAGCACTGTGTGTATATTTAAAACTCATTAAAATGCTGTATAATAACTTCAATTTTTATTTAAATTACAAAGTAACTGTTTGAAAAAAAGGAAATAGCACAGAGATTTTTTTAAAACGAAAACTGTCTCGTGCCTTTCCTCTCTGTGCTGTGACTTTCACTTTCCTGGGGTGATCACTGTTAATAGTGTACTGTGTATCCTTCTTTTTTTTTTTCCAAAAAAATACTTACACAAATATATTTTTTAAAATTTTTGTTCTTATTATAAAAATGTGATAGTACTATTTAGTTTGAGTTTTTCACTAAATATTCTAAGGAGATTTAAATGATCAGAACATGAGAGAACAGTTTAGAGTTCCTTTTTTCCTTTAGTTCAGCTTCATAACAAACTCTGGTAACACTTGGATACATGGTTGATAGAAAAGCTGTAGAAGTAGAATTTTTCTCCCTGTAAGTTTACTCAGGTCCTTTGAATGTAGAAATTGTGTGTTTAGCAAACTGATCCAACTTTTCTAAGTTCACTTCTTTCTCTTTTTTTAAAGATTTTATTTTATTATTTTTTAAATATTTATTTACTTTTGAGAGAGAGAGAGAGCAGGAGAGCAAGCATAGGGGAGGGGAAGAGAGAGAGAAGGGAGACACAATCCAAAGCAGGCCCCAGGCTCTGAGCTGTCAGCACAGAGCCTAATGCAGGGCCCGAACTCATTGACCGTGGGATCATGACCTGAGCCAAGGTCAGACACTCAACCAATTGAGCCACCCAGGCACCTCTTAAGATTTTATTTTTAAGTAATCTCTACACCTAACATGGGGCTTGAACCCACAACCCCAAGATCAAGAGTCACATGCTCTATGAACTCAGCCAGCCAGGTGCCCCCACTTACTTCTTAATATGAAATAAATAAGTCAGTTTTAGTTCAGACATGTAATCTAAGTTCCCTTATGAAGAAGGGGAGTGTCACAGAGTTTTGCTATTCTCTCTTTCCCCTAGTTGTTGTTTCCATTTCTAGTTTCATTTCCTTACCATTTCCCAATGGTATGTCTCACGTTCTCTCTCTCTCTCTCACACACACACGCGCGCGCATTAAAACAAGTGAAAGGATTTAGAATAGCCTAAACCACTTTAGAGAAGGACAAAGATTTACATTAGCTGATTTCAAGACTTAAAAAGCTGAAATGATCCTGACAGTGTCGTGAGGGCATAAAGAGACATGTAGATCAGTGAGATAGGGTAGAGATTTCAGAAATACACCCACCCATACATGACCAACTGATTTTCATCAGAGGTGCCGAGTCAGTTCAAATAGTGCTAGAACAATCGGATAGCCACATGGACAAAAAAGAGATCTCGCTTCAGTTACCTACTTCGATGATCTATTTTCAGGCCAATGCTTATTTTCAGAGGGTTGTCACTATAGTTCATCCTCCCAGTATATTTAGAATATTCTAAAGCCTTGCAACTCAGAGTGTGATCTACAGACCCGCAGCACTGGCATCCCTTGGAACTTATTAGAAATGTGGACTGTCAGGCCCCACCCCAGACCCACTGAATCAGCACCTGCATTTTAACAAGACCCCCCAGATGACCAGAGGCACAATGGAGTCTGACAAGCACTAAAGGTGCCCGCCGCACACACCATGGCCTGGAATGCCTCTGACTGCCTGCCAGTTCTTAAACATTAACATCCAGCAACCATTAGTTTAAACTGAAGATCCCTGTTCTTTTTGAGCATTGGGCATGTATGTAAAAAGGAAAAACATTATTATTAATATTAGGTGCCCTTATTGAGTGCTATCAAATACTATGTTAAACGTTTTGTGTGCATTATCATTTCATTGTCATAAACTCTAGAATGTACAGCCTGTTGTTATCCTCAGTTTTAAAGGACTAAGTAACTTAAAAATATCCCACATCTAGAAAGTGAAGGAACCAATATCCCAGTAATCCCGAGTCCAGAGCCTGCGCTCTTAACCACTCTTGAGTCAGGAGGCCCGCTAAGTGTGTTATCTTACACAGCCCCCTGATTACTCCGGTGAGGTGTGCCCATTCCGTCCGCGAGGAAGCTGGAAATTGCAGGGGCTTGTCAGAGGCCCAACCGAGATTCGAATACCTCTCAGTCTGTCCGCTGCCCCGTGCACACTTGGACACTGAAACAACACCGGCGGTTGCGGTGGTTTTATTAGTTCTGAGCCTTTACGTCACTGAACTGCTCCAAACCCAGACACGCGGCTCCCGTGCAGACACCAGCTAGTGCTAGCTTCTGGAGAGAGAATTCCCAGGTGGCCGGGGAAGTGACTTGAGATAGTAGGGTAAGTTGACAAGCGCAGGTGTTGATCTGGGCCAGCATGGAGCTGTAGGGCGGTGGGGGCTTCTGGGCCACAGTGATGCCAGGTATCAGAGGAGATGTCAAATTTAGAGATGCCCCCCTTTGACCTTTTGACTCACCCACTAAGAATGGAACCTGCCTCTTGAATTCTAGTCTGATTGGCTGCTGTCCTGGGCTTCTTGCTGAGTTTCCTCCCTTCCCCTTCACCTGGCGCTGGGCTCTTCTCTCCCATCCTCCCTTCCTACCCAGAAGTACTTTCCCGAATCTGGCCATAGACGGCAGATGCTTGAGAAAGAACATCCTGGCCGTTGGAGGGCAAACTTTTTTCAAACCCCTGTCGCAAGTGGGCAGTGAGCCTGCCCTGCGCTGCCAGGCATAGGGTTTTCTTGGCTGGATACTGGGCTGGGCCCGACACAGCAGAGCCACACAGCTGAGGTGCTGTGCAAATAAGGAAACTGGGGCTTGGAGGGATTGTGGGTGGTGGCTGAGTGGAGTAGAGTGGGGAGGAACTGACAAGAAGTACTCTTACTAAGTAACTTGAGCTAAAGTAAAATACGGTTATATCTAAAGAAATCCTCAAAGCAGAAATTATATGGCTTTCAGACTTGTTCACTATACATTTTATTTGCCTTTACCTCTAGTATCACTGTGAAGATGGTTAATGAGAACCCACAGGAAATTAATTGCAAGAAAGCGTAATGGAGATCTGTGCCAATACTGCCTTTTCTTTAGATGCGTAGTGTGTAAAGAAACTAATGAAACAGAAAACAAAGATGATCTGCCTAAAGGAAGGTTCCATCACATAAGCTGTTTCTGTCCCTTCCGGATGGCACATTAGGACTAAAACTACAGTCATTTGAATATTCTTTCCTTTCCCATACATGTCTGTGTGCTAAGCTTTGGAATTAGAAAAATAAATTAAAAAGAAATATCCTCAATAACAAAAGTGAAAATTGAAATGGGAAATACATTCGGACTCGTTGTTACATTGTGTGTTAAGTAAAGAAGAACAGAGGTTCCATATTTCTATCCTGTCTCAGCCGGCCTCATATCTACATTATGACACAGAGTTCCCATACTTTCACCAATACACATTCTGAGATACAAAGGAAAAGAGAGACTAATCTGGAATCCAAAGATATTTGGATTTTCATCTAGGCCAGTCTCCCTTCTCATAAACATATGCTTTGTGGCAAGAAGCACAGATATGTAATATAAATATGTGTTAGAGGAGTCAGCACATACTTATGGGGGGTGGGAACAAGGATTGGGGAGTACTTGTCTCTACTCCCAGTCTGTGTATAGCTCTCAGCAAAGGATGGGTGGATGTGGAAGGGTATGGTGCAAATAGGGCCGGGTGAGACTGGGGCCTCCGTATTTTCCGTCATTCCTCTCCCTCTGCCCTCCCAGGTGCTTTCCTTGAGTACAAAATGCTGACATTTCAGACAGAAAAAAAAAAAACCGCTTTGCTCCTCTCTGGCCACTGAAAATGCAGTCTGAAAGAGAGGGAAGTCTAAGCAATCTGAAACGTCCCTGTTTCCATCTGGGGGTGAGGGATTAACTAACACATGAAAGAGAGGCGGCCCCAGTGACTCCTTTCAGTGCAGTTCCTAGGGCGACCTATGTAATAACCAAGGACGTTTTCTCTGCCTTGACAGCACGAATGACGTTAGAGATTTGTTTTGTTTTTTTAAGGGAAAAGAATGTTGTTTTTTTTTAAGGGGGAAGAACAGATTTTTAAAAAATGTGGTTCTCTGAGGACTGTAGACTCAGTACTGCTCCAGCTACATTTTAAAACTATGTGGACATGGTTATGGAAACAAATTTTAAGTGGTTTAAAAATTTCTATACAGTATTTTCTTTGTAAATACAGTCTTTTTATTGACCAGCAAGCTGCCAGAAGGAAAGAACAAGATTTCATGTGTTTGTCAGAAGCAAGATGGGAAGTGTGCCCTGATAATTACTGCTGTTATACTACTGTTTTAAAAGTCTCTTTTCTGTTTTCTTTGTAGGCAGTGGCTGATGCTTGCAAAATGATGGGGAAAAAGAAATTTTGTCATCAAGTTATGGAAGATGAACGTTTTTTCCAGAAGTTCAAAATAACCGATGAAATTGATATTGTCACCCTGAAAGATTACATGCAAGTAAGGAATTAAGATTTAGATATTAGAAACAACAATTTTTAAAAAGCCTTCTGGCCTTGTACTCCAAGAAGAAAGGATCATACCTGTTTTTTCACTGTGGCTCTTGCCACACAATATAAAATTTACCATTTTATTATCTTATCTTATTAATGTTGATTTATTTTGAGGGAGTGCACATGAGCAAGAAAGGTGGGGAGGGGTAAAGAGAGAGGGAGAGAGAGGATCCCAAGCAGGCTCCATGCTGTCAGCGCAGAGCCTGACATGGGGCTTGAACTCACAAACTATGAGATCGTGACCTGAGCCAAAACCAAGAATCAGATGCCTAACTGACTGAGCCACCCAGGTGCCCTGAAGATTTACCATTTTATTTTTTTTTATTTTTTTTAAATGTTTTATTTATTTCTGAGAGAGAGCGAGCGATTGGGAGGGAGAGACAGCGTGAGCAGGGGAGGGTCAGAGAGAGAGGGAGATACAGAATCTGAAGCAGGATCCAGGCTCTGAGCTAGCTGTCAGCACAGAGCCCGATGCGGGGCTCGAACCCACGAACTGTGACATCATGACCTGAGCCAAAGTCGGATGCTTAACCGACTGAGCCACCCAGGTGCCCCAAGATTTACCATTTTAAATGGTACAAGTCACTGGCATTAAATACATTCATGATCTTGTGCAAACACCTCCCCCCCTAGTTCCAGAACCTTTTTGTCACCCCAAAAGGAAACTTCATAGCTACTAAGCTGTCACTCCTCACTCTTCCATCCTTCTAGCCCCTGTCAACCACTGAGCTGCTTTCTGTCTCCCTGAATTTACCTATTCTGGGTAGTTTGTATTAATGGAGTCATATAATATTTGGCTTTTTATTATGTCATATAATATTTGACATGTAATATGACATATAAATTGACATATATGACATATAACATTTGGGGAGTGATAGCTCCTGAATGTGGCCTTTCTTTTGGGGGTGACGGAAATGTTTTGTAGTTAGATGGTAGTGATACAGTGTTTATTTACTAAAAGCACTGAGTTGTATACTTTAAAGTGGTTAAAATGGTGAATTTTATATTATGTGACTTTTATCTCCGCAAAAAAAGTCAAAAAGTCAAACACATGGTGCTAAAATAGTGCAAGATGAAGATGTGACCTAGTAATGAAGGGTTCTGTTATTGTTTGGATGCCGTGTGCTACAGGTAAGAGGATATTCCCAGCCACAAGAGGCTTAAACAACAAAAGACATTTATTGTCTCCTGTCAGGAGCGCACAGATAGGTGGGTCCTGGGCCGGCTAATGCAGCAGCTCGAGGACGTCAGGGTTCTGGGTCAGCCGCCCTCCAGTGCTCTCGGTCTTCCTTCACATGGTAACAAGATGACTATCACATTCTCAATGTCCTCCAAAGGCAGGAACAAGGGGACTCCTAAGCCTCATTTTCCTTTTCTTTTTTTTTTTTTTTAAATATTTTTTATTTATTTCTAGGAGAGAGAGAGACAGCGTGAGCAGGGGAGGGTCAGAGAGAGAGGGAGTCACAGACTGAAACAGGCTCCAGGCTCTGAGCTGGCAGGCAGCACAGAGCCCGACGCGGGGCTCGAACCCACGAACCGCGAGATCATGACCTGAGCGAAAGTCGGACGCTTAACCGACTAAGCCACCCAGGCGCCCCTCATTTTCCTTTTTATCTCAAGGAGAGAAGTCTTTGCCAGAAGCCCCCAGCAGACTTCCGCTCCGGTTCCTTTGGTCAGAACTGGATCCCCTGCTCCCCCTAATCTAATCACTGATAAAGGGACCCGGGAGCCTCTTCCATGACTGACTTCAAACAGTCACGGTTCATATGCTGGGGCCCTCCTTCCTGGAACATATTACTGCCCCATACTTGAAAAACAACACAGGGCTCTGGAGGCAAGGGAGAAGTGGGAAATGGTGGACGGGCAGGCAGTCAACAATGTGTCACGGCCTCGGTCTGGGGCCGAGCAGGTGTTGCGCCCCAGGCAGAGCCTCTGTAGCCAGAAGAACTGCAGGGCCTGAGAGCAGGTCTGTCAGGCTGGAGAAGAGAGAGCAGAGGCTTTGGCATGTCGGCGGCCTGGAGGGCTGGTAAGAGAGCTCCTGGCAGCCCTTTGGACCAGAGTGAGGTGTCTTTCTTTTTCTTGATCCCGTGTGCAACCGGAAGCTGGTGCAGTGTGTTAAGAAACAAGGTGATCTAGGGGCGCCTGGGTGGCTTAGTTTGTTAAGCGTCCGACTTTCGCTTGGGTCATGATCTCATGGCTCGTGGGTTCGAGCCCCACGTCGGGCTCTGTGCTGACTGCCAGCTCAGAGCCTGGAGCCTATTTCAGAGTCTGTGTCTCCCTCTCTGAATCTCCCTGCCTGCTACGCTTGCCCTCTCTCTCTCCTAGAAACAACAAAAAAGAATAAACATTTAAAAAAAAAAAAAAGAAACAAGGTGATCTAACCTGGTAAGGGAAGAGATCCGTGTGGCTGTAGCACAGAGGATGGATTCGAGGACAGCAAGAGCTTCCTCCGAGTTTGGATGCTCCTGCTGTATTTCAGGGGAGATGGTGGTATCTTGGTGGAGGGCAGTGAGGCTAGAGCCACAAGAGATAATTAGAGAAGAAAATGAGTGGGGCCTTGGTGACAGGAAGGCGAGCTAAGGGAGGGTGTCCAGCATGGCTCCTCGGTTTCTGGTTTGCATAACAGGTTGGAAAGCAGTGCTAATCAGGGAACTAAATGAGATAACCTAAATAATAATAATAATAGCAAATGCTAATGCAATACCAACTCCTTTTGTTCTCATAACAATCCTAAGAGGTAGGTACTATTATTACCGCCACTTTTTACAAGTCCTAAAGAAACAAGGGATCCCAAAATTCTAGCTCATAATAACTATTCACTCAGTTGCATCAGTATCACACATGAAATTACTGCAGTGCCTTAAAGACTCCCAGTCATGTTTTCTTTCCTTCAGAGCCTTAACCTGGAAAATGAGAGAATTGAACCGGGAAATAAGTAGCGCTTGGGGATGCCAACTGTCTTTGCTAAGGACATGGGTCACATACTTGCAGACTGTGGCTATGCCAAGGATTGGTGTCATAGAAAGAAGTCCCCAGATAGACATATTGGGAGAGAGAGAAGTGATGATTACTGACATTTATTGAGCTCTTTATGGACACAGCCCTGTTTTTAGCTCTTTATTTGCATATTATCTCCTTCAATCTTCAATTCTGTAAATTATGTGACCCTTTAACAGATGAGAAAAATGGAGTTTAATAAGATTTTTAAAAACTTGCCCAAGGTCACATAGCTAAGTTCAGAGTAGGTCATTGACAGTTCTGAGATGTTTACCCATTTTACTACTACACTCTCAGCAAGGAAAGCATACAGACAGTGCTCCCTTCTCACGGTAGTGCAGGGCCCTAAAAACGACCATGCATGGGTGCCTGGCTGGCTCAGTCAGTGGAGTGTGAAGGTCTTGATCTCAGGATTGTATGTTCAATCCCCATATTGGGTATAGAAATTGCTTAAAAATAAAACCTTAAAAAAAAAAAAAAAAGACTGTGCAAGCTGAAACCGTGCAAAGCAAATTTAATAATCAATGGTAAAAAAAAAATCATGATTGTTTCATGCCTTTAAAAAAATCTTGTCAAAACATTAAAAACTCTCTTGCTATCTGTTATATAGGAAAATGGGGAGAAAAGCAAAACATTTACCACACTATAATTTAAAACATTAGGAACACTGAGGATCAAAAGTGTTTTATATGTTTGTGAAAAACATATCAACTGTAAATATACTAAAAACCATTGAGTTGTACACTTTACATGGGTGCATTGTGTGGGATGTGAATGCCAATAAAGCTTTAAAAAACAGTTTATCGGGAGTAGTTTCAACAGTGTTTGCCTTCTTGTTCTTCTCATGTAACTTACGATATGTAGTGAGCGTTTTTTCTATGCCTCAGTGAATCATCCTGCTCCTTTCTTTTCTTTTTTTGACAGAATTTATTGTCAAATTTATTGGGAGGAACACCCAGTGCTCATCCCAACAAGTGCCCTCCTCCATGCCCATCACCCACTTTCCCATCTCCCCACCCCCATCAATCCTAAATTTAGATTACCTACCAACATTATATCCTTTGCACTTTATTTAAAAAATTTTTATGTTTATGGCAATGAGAAAGAATGAAATCTGGCCATGTGTAGCAATGTGGATGGAACTTGAGGGTGTTATGCTGAGTGAAATAAGTCAGGCAGAGAAGGACAGATACCATATGTTTGCACGTATAGGGGGATTAGGAGGAACTTAACAGAGGACCGTGGGGAGAAGAAGGGGAAAAATACTGGGGTAGAGGGAGGGAGGCAAACCATGAGAGACTCTTGAATGCCGAGAACAAACTGAGGGCTGATGGGGAGGGGAGGGGAAGGGGGGTGATGGGCACGAAGGAGGGCATTTGTGGGGATGAGCACTGGGTGTTATATGGAAACCAACTTGACAATAAACTATTTAAAAACTTTTTATGTTTATTTCTTTATTTTGAGAAAGAGAAAGAGCGAGGTAGGAGCAGAGAGAGAGGGAGAGAGAGAGAATCCCAAGTGGGCTCCACACTGTCAGTGCTCAGCCTGACTCAGGGCTCGATTATGATCTGAGCTGGAATCAAGAGGTGGATGCTTGAGGTGCCTGAGTGGCTCAGTCAGTTAAGCATTGGACTTCGGCTCAGGTCATGATCTCATGGTTCGTGGATTCAAGCCTCGCATTGGTCTCTGTGCTGACGGCTAGGTCAGAGCCTGGAGCCTGTTTCAGATTCTGTATCTCCCTCTCTCTCTCATACCCTCCCCTGCTCACGCTGTCTCTCCCTCCCAATCGCTCGCTCTCTCTCAGAAATAAATAAAACATTAAAAAAAGTTTTAAAAAAGAGTTGGACGATCAACCGACTGAGCCCCCCAGGTGCCCCTATCCTTTGCACTTCAAATGTTGTGAAATCTCTCAAAGTTCCTGTACTGTGAAGTATCTTTTTTGTCAGCATCACTTCCTCTGAGACAGCTTCATCCTTGTTGTCACAACCACTTTCCTCATTTATGCTGGTAAGTTCGCCTTCACTGAGTTCCTCTATCTGCCCATCAACAAGCTCTTGAATGACGGCAGTGTCACTATCCCCTTGGTCACCTATTTCTTCTAGAACTTCATTCACATTTCCAACATTATCGCTTTTTGTTTCTCTGCTGGCTTGTTCTTTTGATTATCCTTTCTGTTTGTTTGGTTTTTGGTTTTTGGTAAATGTCACGTGCGCTTATCATTGGGAGACAAAGAGGTGATGCAACTACATACTTTGCTGTGTGTGTGTGAAGTGAATAAAGCAGATCCAGATAAACCAATCACTGACACACTTTGGAAGAAGGGACCTGACTTGTCACTAATCACCATGCACCTCTGTTATTCATGTAGTCGTCTATGGACTGAAGAGCTCTCAGCAAAGTTTGCATTTTATACTATTACTAAGTTATACTGTGGAAACTCAAATGGAAAACTGTTGTTGGAGGATTGGGCTTATTCAATTAAATAGTAGTGATGAAAATCTGTACCTGCCTAAATAGTCAAAAGAAAAACTGCTTGTGTGTGTGCGCGCGTGTGTGTGCGCGTGTGTGTGTGTGTGTGATATACCCTAAATGCCTACCTGATATTCTCTTTCCCAGAATTGTAGACCCTCTGACCCTACTCCTTTTATTTATTTATTTCAAGTTGTCTTTAAGTTTTAAATTTATTTTTGAGAAAGAGTGTGAGTGCACAAGTCAGGAAGGGGCAGGAGGTGTGGACAGAAGATCTGAAGTAGGCTACACTGACAGCAGAGGGCCAGATGCGGAGCTCAAACCCACGAACCACAAGATCATGACCTGAGCCAAAGTCAGACAATTAACCGAATGAGCCACCCAGGTGCCCCTGGCCCTATTTTTATTTTTTTTAAATGTTTGTTTATTTTGAGAGAGAGAAACAGACAGAGTGCCAGCAGGGAAAAGAGAGGAGACACAGAATGGGGCAGGCTCTAGGCTCTGAGCTGTCAGCACAGAGCCCAACGCGCTCCGAACCCACGAGCAGGAGAGATCATGACCTGAGCTGAAGTCTAACGCAGTCCACTTAGAGCCACCCATCTCCCCTCTATCTAGCTTTATTTCTTTTTTGTCTCTTATTTTTATTTATTTCTAGGAGAGAGACAGCGTGAGGAGAAGGTCAGAGGAGGGAGTCATGACTTGAAACAGGGCTCCAGGCTCTGAGCCGGCAGTCAGCACAGAAGCCCTTTGGCGGCGGCAAGCTGGAACCCACGAACCGCGGTAGACGGCGACCTGAGCAACAAAGCCTGGACGCTAATCCCACTAAGTCACCGGCAGGCGCCTATTTGCAGTATTTCTTAAATGAACATTTTATAAGGTTGAATTGATTATATGTATTTGCATTTAACTTGTAATATATTTTAAATTCAGAAAATAAATAAAAGTGGGATATCTATGAATACTACAAATGAAAATAGTGAAATTTACCACTTAGTACCAGAGATGAACTCATTATTTCTAAGAAGGCTTATGCCAGTGTCCTCTCAACCAAGCATGCTAGGAACAAGTACCATGAGGTATGCAGATTATACATTTGCCATTAAAATATAACTCAGTCGGTTAGGCGTCCGTCTTCGGCTCAGGTCATGATCTCACGATCTGTGAGTTGGAGCCCCACTTTGCGCTCTGTGCTGAAAGCTCAGAGCCTGGAGCCTGCTTCACATTCTGTGCCTCCCTCTCTCTCTCTTTGCCCCTCCCCTGCTCTCTCTCTGTCTCTCAAATATAAAAAAACAAAAAAAATTTTTAATGTTTATTCATTAGATAAAGATTTCATGAGTGTGGTACTGTGTACGCGATACTGTGTGACAAAGACCCTGCCTTCTGGGGAGGCGGGGCTGGGGGGGCAAGTGCCCAGATAGCTAAAACATAAAGTAGTCAGTAGGAAGCCATAGAAGAAAGTTGCTGATAACGTTCAGGGTTGGGATCAAGGAATGCTTTTTGAATGAAGTCACATTGGACATTTGAATCTTTAGAAATGTGTCTAAAAACATTCTAGAGTCCCCGTAACCAATGATTCTTCCCTATTTTTTCCATGTAGTACTCCAGTCTTCTGGACGAGACCCCTGCATTTTATGGTGGCAGAAATAACTGCTGGCGAAAATTAAACCTCAAAAACATCCCCAGGACAATGATAATATATGACATAGTTCATTATGCAGAGTCTGGAATAATCTCAAACCGTCTACAAAAAGAAATGAAGTATCTATTACAGAAGCCACAGACAGAAGAGATGCATGAGCACCAGCTACAAATTGTTTCTGAAGTTAGGTAAAAGTGACATTTTACCGGGTTGCAATACTAGGAGCATTTCTGAAAATGTTCACCTTCTGCCAAATAGCTCATGAAAGATAATAATAGAGCATATGGGAGAAACAGGGTAGGGCCAGATTGCTCAAAACTTATGCATCTTTGTAAAGAGAACACTAACAAAAAGGACAATTGGAACCTGGGGAGATAACTTGTACCACGAGACAGGCAGTTCAGGATGGCTGGAGGCCATCACGGAAAACATGAAACATGTACAACAATCGAGTGGAAATGCTGGCGTCTCTTTAATTAGAGCAGATAGTGGGCGCGGAGCTAATGCAGATGGAAGTGCGGCCCTGGGCTAGTGCAGGTTGCCTTATAAGGGGACTCGAGAGT
The DNA here is from genome assembly GCA_017311185.1 of Proteles cristata cristata. Classification (NCBI taxonomy): domain Eukaryota; kingdom Metazoa; phylum Chordata; class Mammalia; order Carnivora; family Hyaenidae; genus Proteles; species Proteles cristata. The sequence goes on along the minus strand of JAESUZ010003567.1, from coordinate 16,518 downwards.
CCTAGAGTCCGTGCAACCTGCCAGTAACCAACCTCCCCTCCCCCAAGGCAGGAAGTATGGTGGCGGGGCCCTAAGGCTGAGGAGTGCCTCTGTGGGGAGAGAGTCCTAGAGGCAGGTGCTAATTCTCGTTTTCCTAAATATGTTGCCTGTGCCTCACAGAGCTGGGGACCTTCTTTCCTTTTCTGCCGAAGGTTATAATTCTACTCTTGCTATCCTGGCTCTCCTTTTTGAAGACAAATTGCATGTAAATTACAGTGACATTATTCCCTTCTTTAGCAATAGCATGTGAGCCAATTCACATCATAGAAACTCATGTTGTAGCAGAATAGACTGTATTATGATCTGAAACAGTATGCACAGAATATGACTGTTCTCATTATATTCCTTTTTTCTTCCTGTTACAAGTCTCACCTAGCCCATCTTATTTACAAATGAAGCTTGCTTTCTTAAGAAAAAGAAAAAGATAATCAGATTGAAGAGGATATATTGGTAGTCGATTTCCACAGAGTCACTTGAAATGAAAAAATACTCTGTTAGTACACGAAGAAGACACTGGTGACCCAGGATCAGGCAAACAATCTGCTTTTCTTCAGGGCTAGAGATGAGTGGTGCTGACCCAATAATAAAATTTAGCTCGTGTATTTTATGATCAAAGCTATACATTTGCCAGACAGATGGCCTGGTGTAGGGTGCAGTCTGTCATCATGAAATAGATTTTCTCTAACTCATCCATAAACGCACTGAATATAGAACTTAACCCTATTACCACCAAGGTCAAATAAATGATGTAATTTTCTCTGCCACAATGTATAACCCTAAGCTCCTTGCTATTTGAACTCTTGCTACTGATCTTCTAAGAATGAATCACTGGAAGAGCCAAATTAAGTAGCCAAATTCTAAATCAATTAAAGAGGGAAAAGTACTTTCTTACAGGTTTCTATGAATGCATTATTAAATTGGGATCTCCTGGGAGATCAAATATTTGAGTATGAGTAGTTTATTTGGGAGGTGATCCTCAGAACCATCAAGGAAAGGGACACAGGGAGGGGTAGGCTGCCTAAACAGTGTGTGTTAGCAAGCGAGTTATCTCTGCGGGTAAGTCGAGTTTCATCCCTCCTGGGAATGTCCAAGCCATTGTAGAACACGATACTCAACTTATCCTGCGGGGGCAAGGGAGTTGGGATATTTATACACCAATGCCCAGCAGTCATTGGCTAAACACTGCTTAGGAGAAGAGCTATTAATTCTTGCGCACTTTCTCCACACATGGGCTCTTGTTTTCACAAGCAAGCCCCCAGGCTGAGTGAGGTCGATGCTGTCAGTTGGGCATTGGGCCTGTGTGCTTTGCAGTGGTAAGGCCGAGGCCAGGGCACCACCTGTATCTGATCCTAACACTCATAAAAACAGCTTGTTTTTTCAGCCATTATAAAATGTACTCGTTTTTTGTATTAGTATATACTATATTAAAAAAATATTCAAGTGGCTACTACACAGTGTTTTCCAGGAAAACTGATTTTAAATTGATACCATGTTTTATAATTTTCATCATCATTGTGGTCTGCATCCTCATTTACACAGCCTTCATAGGTGGCAGATAAAGAACTATGCTCTGAAATTTAAGCAGAAATGATAACTTTGGCCTAAAAAGTTACATGCAATACTGCTCCAAAAACTGAAGTCTATGATAAATTTGCTAGAAGATGCTTTGATAAAATAGGGAACTTGCTTTACATTTAAATGTTATTTTGTGCATTTTTTTCTGTCTATAATACAAATCTTTTCTAGATGCCCTACATCCTTTCCAACTATCCAACCTTTGTATCGGCCCTACCGACAACAGAGTCAAATTAAGCATCTGGGTCGTCGATCCAAGCAAGCTCAAATGAAAGTTGAAAAAATGAAAAAAGCATATAAGATGGCTAAAGAAAAAAATGCTTCTGTGGGGACTGTAAGTTAAACTTGTACTGAATTCATTGTTCAAACTGTAAGTAATTCTACTTCTATAAGTAGAATTTTCCTAACCTCCAAGTTCAAGGTTGAAAGACCCTTGGTATCTTACTTAGATAGTCTAAAGCTATGTTCCTCTTGGTGCCACATGTTTTAAAAATTCTTAAACAATAGAGCTAACCTGACAAATACCAGCTGTTTGGGCTCCGCATCAGTATGAGGTGCCAAACGATAACAACAGCAACGAAAAATTGTCGTCTCTGTACATTGACACTGTCAATTCAGCACGACACTGTTCAAAACAAAAGCCATTACTATCTAAACTTATAAAAGCTATATGTGTAAAGTCACCCTCAGTACATTCCCTTGACAACTAACATGTGTTGATGTATTACTTTGTAACTTTTAAAGAATCTACTCTAAGTTTTTTACGATGAGGCTAAGTATAAAGAGTCACTATGAAAACAAAGTAGTAAAAACCAAAATTTTTTTTCACTTTTATTTATAATTCTGCCTAGGACCCACAGACAGATACACCACGTACAAAGCAAAAACAGTCAGTCATCTCCTCCCCATCTTTTGACGTCGTGAAAGCTGAACCCATGTCAGATGAGGAATTGAAAAAAGAAGAAAAGGAATTATTTGCCTGGTGTCAAGAGTTGTGTATTAATAGTTCTCCATCATATTAATGCACAGCTAAATGATAGAAACCCAAATTATTTAACAGTGTGCTTGTCCTGCTAATATGAGTATTAAAAGGACATTGAAATCTCAACAAGCTCTTGGGATGCTCTCTTAACCAACTGTGTGACTGATTTTTAAGCTCTTTTTGTATTAGCATAAGTATAAATATTTTTTTACTGACAAAATTTTAATCTGAAAAAATGAGTTCTTTTTAAGTATGATTTATTGTCATATTGGCTTACATACAACACCCAGTGCTCATCCCAACAAGTGCCCTCCTCCATGCCCATCACCCATTTCCCCCTCCCCACCCTCGTCCACCCTCAGTTTGCTCTCTGTATTTTAGAGTCTTGTTGTGGTTTGCCTTCCTCCCTCTCTGTTTGTAACTATTTTTTTTCACTTCCCTTCCCCCGTGGTCTTCTGTTAAGTTTCTCAGGATCCACATATGACTGAAAACATATGATATCTGTCCTTCTCTGACTGACTTATTTCACTCAGCATAATACCTTCCACTTCCATCCTCATTGCTGCAAATGGCATCATTTCATTCTTTCTCATTGCCAAGTAGAATTCCATTGTATATATGAACCACATCTTCATTATCCACTCATCAGTTGGTGGATATTTAGGTCTTTCCATAATTTGGCTATTGTTGAAAACGCTATGAACATTGGGGTAAATGTGGCCCCTATGATCAGCACTCCTGGATCCCTTGGGTAAATTCCTAGTAATGCTATTGCTGGGTCACAGAGGAGTTCTATTTTTAATTTTTTGAGGAACCTCCACACTGTTTTCCAGAGGGGCTGCACCAGTTTGCATTCTCACCAGCAGTGCAGGAGGGTGCCTGTTTCTCCACACCCTCTCCAGCATCTAGAGTCTCCTGATTTGTTCATTTGAGCCACTCTGACCGGCGTGAGGTGGTATCTCAGTGTGGTTTTGATTTGTATTTCCCTGATGATGAGTGACGTTGAGCATCATTTCATGTGTCTACTGGCCATCTGGTTGTCTTCTTTGAAAAAGTGTCTATTCATGTCTTCTGCCCATTTCTTCACTGGATATTTTGTTTTTCAGGTGTTGAGTTTGGTAACTTCTTAATAGATTTTGAATACTAACCCTTTATCTGATTTGTCATTTGCAAGTATCTTCTCCCATTCTGTCAGTTGCCTTTTAGTTTTGCTCATTGTTTCCTTTTCAGTGCAGAAACTTTTAATCTTGATGAGGCCCCAATAGTTCGTTTTTGCTTTTAGTTCCCTTACCTTTGTAGATGTGTCAAGCAAGAAATTGCTGCGGCTGAGGTCAGAGGTTGTTGCCTGATTTCTCCTCTAGGGTTTTGAGGGTTTCCTGTCTCACATTCAGGTTCTTTATCCATTTTGAGTTTATTTTTGTATATGGTGTAAGAAAGTGGACTGCAGGGCTGGTTCAATATTTGCAAATCAATCAATGTGATACATCACATTAATAAAAGAAAGGACAAGAACACATGATCCTATCAATAGATGCAGAAAAAGTATTTGACAAAATACAGTATCCTTTCTTAATAAAAACCCTTGAGAAAGTTGGGATACAAGGAACATACTTAAACATCATAAAAGCCATATATGAAAAACCCACAGCTAATATCCTCAATGGGGAAAAGCAGAGATTTCCCCCTGAGATCAGGAACACGACAGGGATGTTCATGGAAGTCCTAGCCTCAGCAATCAGACAACAAAATGAAATAAAAGGCATCCAAATTGGCAAAGAAGAAGTCAAACTTTCACTTTTTTCAGGCAACATGATACTCTACATGGAAAACCCGAAAGACTCCCCACCAAAAGATTGCTAGAACAGATACATGAATTCAGCAAAGTCGTAGGTACGAAATCAATGTACAGAAATCAGTTGCACTGTTATACACCAATAATGAAACAACAGACAGAGAATTAAAGAAACTGATCCCACTTACAACTGCACCAAGAACCATAAAATACCTAGGAATAAATCTAACCAAAGGTGTAAAAGACCTGTATGCTAAAAATTATAGAAAGCTTCTGAAGGAAATTGAAAAAGACACAAAGAAATAGAAAAACATTCCATGCTCATGGATCAGAAGAATAAATATTGTTAAAATATCTATACTACCCAAAGCAATCTACACATTCAGTGCAATCCCAATCAAAATTGCACTGCCATTCTTCTCAAAGCTAGAACAAACAATCCTAAAATTTGTATGGAACCACAAAAGACCCTGAATACCCAAAGTAATATTGAAGAAGAAAACCACAACGGGAGGCATCACCATCCCAGACTTTAGCCTCTACTACAAAGCTGTCATCATGAAGACAGTACGGTATTGGCACAAAAACAGACACACAGACCAGCGAAATAGAATAGAGAACCCAGAACTGGACCCACAAATGTATGGCCAACTATCTTTGACAAAGCAGGAAAGAGTATCCAATGGAAAAAAGACGGTCTCTTTAACAAATGGTGCTGGAAGAACTGGACAGCAACATGCAGAAGAATGAATAAATTATTTCTAGTAGATGCCCTCAAACTAGCTGTATACAGTTTGAGTCAAGAAATGGTGTGCAAATTAGTCCCTGGAACTTTTATTCAATTTTGATTTTCCTTCATTTTTGAAAAACATCTGAACAGGCCATGCTTAGAATAAATATCAGAATTCACAGAATACAATGCTACTCTTGAGTCAGTTTCCAGTTCCTTTTTTTATAAAACTGGCATGTCGTTTTCACAGAGCACCTGGTGACTGACCTATTCTAAATTATAATAAAAATAATAATGAATTTGTTGCTACAGTAGGCATGACATAGCATACCTCATCATTATGCAGGATTGTGAGGACTTGGGCAGAATGTTGTGTCTGCTTTAATGTTGTATTTCAATATTTTTCAAATATAAAAATTGTTTTAGGGAATATTCATCAATTTCCTTTTGAACTGATAATCTTGTTCTTGAGAGAGTATAAATTATTGATACTTTTTGTGATCTAGGCTATTGGATTATATCAAACCTTACCAGCAGCTATGATAATTAAAGTGCAATCTTTATTGAATTTTAAAAACACAATTTTTTATTTTGTTTAAAATTTAAAATGTGGAGGGGCGCCTGGGTGGCTTAGTCGGTTGAGCGTCCGGCTTCCGCTTAGGTCATGATCTCGCGGTTCGTGGGTTCGAGCCCCGCATCGGGCTCTGTGCTGACTGCCAGCTCGGAGCCTGGAGCCTGTTTCAGCCTGTGACTCCCTCTCTCTCTGACCCTCCCCTGCTCACGCTGTCTCTCTCTCTCTCTCTCCTAAAAATAAATAAAACATTTAAAAAAAAAATTTAAAATGTGGAGGTCAACTGCTGATTTAACTCAGGCAAACAGCCCATAAAGGGATCTCATTTGCTTTTAAAACATTCTCTCTCTTAAAAAAATTTTTTTTAATGTTTATTTATTTTTGAGAGAGAGAGGGAAAGAGCAAGCAGGCGAGGGGCAGAGAGAGAGAGAGGGAGACACAGAATCCGAAGCAGTCTGACACGGAGCCCAAATCCATGAACCGTGAAATCATGACCTGAGCCAAAATTGGATGCTTAATGGATGAGCCACCCAGGGGCCCCATAAGCATTTCCTCTCTTTTTTTATGTTTATTTATTTATTTTGAGAGAGAGACAGAGCACAAGATGGAACTGGCAGAGAGAGAGTGTGTGAGAGAGAGTCCCAAGCAGGCTCCATGCTGTCAGTGCAGAGCCTGATGTGGGGCTCAAACTCAAAAACCATGATATCATGACTTGAACCAAAATCAAGAGTCAGAGGCTTAATTGACTGAGCCAACCAGGCGCCCCTGTGAAAGATTCTCTTAAATGAGGCGCCTGGGTGGCTTAGTCGGTTAAGCCTCCGACTTTTGCTTAGGTCATGATCTCGCAGTTCGTGGGTTCGAGCCCCGCGTCGGGCTCTGTGCTGACTGCCAGCTCAGAGCCTGGAGCCTGTTTCAGAGTCTGTGACTCCCTCTCTCTGACCCTCCCCTGCTCACGCTGTCTCTCTCTCTCCTAGAAATAAATAAAACGTTAAAAAGAAATAAAAAAAAAAGATTCTCTTAAATGATCAGGAATATTGGAGTAAGTGTATACGGTTCCCGCTAGAATATATTTAACATAAACATGTACTCTTCAATATTAATATATTATCGTTTAATATCCAAAAATAGGATGGATAGGGGCGCCTGGGTGGCTTAGTCGGTTAAGCGTCCGACTTTTGCTTAGGTCATGATCTCGCGGTTCGTGGGTTCGAGCCCCGCGTCGGGCTCTGTGCTGACTGCCAGCTCAGAGCCTGGAGCCTGTTTCAGTCTGTGACTCCTCTCTCTCTGACCCTCCCCTGCTCACGCTGTCTCTCTCTCTCCTAGAAATAAATAAAAACATTAAAAAAAAAAAAAGAATCAACTATGTAGCACCAATCTGCAGGTGCAATTAAAGAATTGATTTAAAAAAAAAATAGGATGGATAACCCCCTTGTTTTCAGAGCTTGTACTGGACACTGGTTGAATAGAAAACATGTATTTGGCCTCATGAGTCATACAAACTGTCATTCATTAAATTGGGAAGCAGTCCCTCATTCAATCAAATGTATATCAGGTTCAGTCTACCCATAGTATGTGTAACAACAAAGCTAAGGAAGATTTCAGGTAACGGGATGAAAGAAAAAGACAAAGGACAGACTCTTTACATTTCAGGGCATCCACTTCTCGTATTTCATCAGCTCTGACTTTGTCCCATTGTGATGCCTCGCTAAAAGGGAGGCTGGGAAATGTACACTTGTTTGGGGCAGTTATGTACCCAACTAAAATTCTATTGTCATAAAAGAAAAAGATAATGGATATTAAGGCATAAGGAGCATCAGCTGCCAGACAGAGATCATGTCTTCTATTGACTACTTAAACTCACATCAAACAGTGTAACCACATCACAGAAAATCTTTTTTAAAGGTAGAATTACACATGATCTCATCACTATAACAACTCTTTTCATTTGCATACATCTTTCTAATCTAAAAACTCATATTTGAGGACACCTGGGTGGCTCAGTCGGTTAAGTGTGTGACTCTTGGTTCCAGCTCAGGTCATGATCTCACAGTTTGTGGGTTCAAGCTCCACATCAGGCTCTGTGCTGGTGTTGCAGAGCCTGCTTGGGATTCTCTCTCTCCCACTCTCTCTCAAAATAAATAAATAAACTTAAAAAAAATAAATACACACATATTTTCACATGGTGGTAATCATAAGTAACTTATAGATTTAAATTTTTCACTTAATATTGTATCTAAACATAGTCCATTTTTTTAAATGTTTTATTTATTTCTAGGAGAGAGAGAGAGAGAGAGACAGCGTGAACAGGGGAGGGTCATAGAGAGAGGGAGTCACAGACTGAAACAGGCTCCAGGCTCTGAGCTGGCAGTCAGCACAGAGCCCGACGCGGGGCTCGAACCCACGAACCGCGAGATCATGACCCAAGCGAAAGTCGGACGCTTAACCGACTAAGCCACCCAGGAGCCCCTAAACATAGTGCATTTTAAAAATAATTTTTAATGGCCACATGGTAGCCCATTGGGTTGATGTGGCATAATGTACTTAACCAATACCCATATCATTGGATAGTTCAGTGATTCTAATTTTTCACTATTGCTGGTAATTAACACTAGAGTGAACATCTTCATACAATCTTTTTGCTTTTGGTTATCTTTCTGTTACTTGTTTTTAACCCAATTGCACTGTAATCAGAGAACATAATTTGATACCGATTCTGGGAAACATATGGACTTTATAGGCAAGTATATGGTCACTTTTCATTCATGTTTCTTGCACTCTTAAGAAAAAATTTACATTTTCTGTAGTTGTATACAAGATTCTATTCATGTCCTTTTGATTAAGCCTTGTTGATTGTATTATTTACATTTTCTATACACTATTAATTTTTTGTCTGCGTGACAACAATTACTGAGCAAGGCGTATGTTCTATCAGTTTCTCCTCATAATTCTGTCAATTTCTGCTTTCTGTTATTTAAAGATATCATCAGGTATATATATAATTTCGTCTCTTCCTGGCAAGTTGAACGTTGTCTTTACATAGTTCCTATCTTTATTCCTAATTACATATTTGCCTTGAGCACTCTTCTGCCCAGTAGAGCCACTCCCGGCTTCTCCAGCTTAGACTCTACCTGGCATATCGGTTTCCATCCTTTTGTATTTTCAACCATTTTATGTGTCAGGGCCTGGTTAGATGCTCCCGAGTTCCGCTTCTTCCTGGGACCACAGGGCCACATCGCCCAGCTCTCTCCAGTGACATTGGGACCACTGAGGCATGTGGGCAGAAGTGATGTATGCCACTTCTAGGCCTGGCCCCAAAAATGTCATGTGTAGGCTTCTATGTGTTCTCTCGTCTGCTCACATGGCTCAAGGCAAAGAACTCCAACATGGTAGAACTAGAATCAATGGATCTCAGATTCCTATGTCACTGACTGAAGGAGTGACAGACAGAGCAGCAGCCTGGCCTGATGAACTGGGATGTGAGCAAAAATTAAACCTTGTTGTGTTAAGTCCCAGTGAGTTTAGGGGTTGTTTGTTCCAGCAGGTAATATTAATTTAAAAAAAATTTAGGGGCGCCTGGGTGGCTCAGTCGGTTAAGCATGTTACTTCAGCTCAGGTTGTGATTTCACTGTTCATGGGTTCCAGCCTGCGTCAGGCTCTGTGCAGGCAGCTCAGAGCCTGGAGCCTGCTTCGGATGCTGTGTCTCCCTCTCTCTCTGCTCCTCCCCTACTCACTCCGTGTCTCTCTCTCTATCTCTCTCTCAAAAAATAAACATCAAAAAATTTTCAAAAATTTTTTAAAAGCTGACTTATTTTATTTTATTTTTATTTTTTTATTTTTTACAAATAGTTTATTGTCAAATTAGTTTCCACATAACACCCAGTGCTCATCCCCACAAGTGCCCTCCTCCATGCCCACCCCTCCTCCCCCCACATCCACCAGTCCTCAGTTTTTGTCAGCATTCAAGAGTCTCTCATGGTTTGCCTCTCTCCCTTTCCCCCACCATTTCCTCCCTTCTTCTCCCCCTTGGTCCTCTGTTAAGTTCCTCCTAATCCTCCTATACGTGCACACATATGATATTTGTCCTTCTCTGCCTGACTTATTTCGCTCAGCATAATGCCCTCAAGGTCCATCCATGTTGCTACACATGGCCAGATTTCATTGTTTCTCATTGCCATGTAGTATTCCATGGTATAGATAAGCTGACTTATTTTAAAAGAGAGAGACAGCATGATCTGGGGAGGGGCAGAGAGATAATCCCAAGCAGCACAGAGGCCAATATGGGGCTTGAATTTACAAACCCTGAGATCATGACCCGAGCTGCAGCCAAGAGTCGGACACTTAACCTACTGGGCCACCCAGGTGCCCTATTAATTATTTCTGATATACCAATGTCTTTGTATTTTAGGTTCGCTCCAGGATACAGCAAATATCTGGATTGTTTTGTTTTGTCTTGTTTTGTTTTAGTCCAGTCTGAGGATATCTTTCTTTTAACTGGTGAGTTTAGAACATTTACACTTTATTGTGGTTTTAATTAATTGTCGGTATGTCAAATTCTCCTTACCATTTTATTTTGTGATCTCTATCCTGCTTTTTCTATATCTTTCCCCCCCTTCCTATTTTCTCTCAGGTTATTCTTTTGACTCCACATTAGCCCTCTATTGTTTTGGGAGTTCTACACTCTTTTTCTCTTGTTAGTGATTACTGTTAAATTTCAGCATGTGTACTTAAAATCTAAATCAATAGCTCCACTCCCCTCCCAAACTATCCAGGGGCCTGAGGATGGTTAATCACCATCTTGTCTTAAAATTTATTGTTATCCAATATATTTTTTAAATGTTTTATTTATTTCTAGGGGAGAGAGAGAAAGATAGCATGAGCAGGGGAGGGTCAGAGAGAGAGGGAGTCACAGACTGAAACAGGCTCCAGGCTCTGAGCTGGCAGTCAGCACAGAGCCCGACGCGGGGCTCGAACCCACGAACCCCTAGATCATGACCTAAGCGAAAGTCGGACGCTCAACCAACTAAGCCACCCAGGCGCCCCTATCCAATATTTTAGCACCACCTCATTATTAACTTCCAAATTAGACACTATTGTTGTTGTAGAAGTCTCAGACTTGCCTTCTGGGCTCGTGTTTTTCTTTATCCTAACATATACTTTTCAAAGCTCCCTTAATGAGCTTCATTTGGTGATGACTCTCAGGTTTGGGTTTTCTGAAAACTGCCTTCATTTCACCCTATTCTTGAATACCTAATTTAAGTAGGTATCAAATTCTACATAGATGGTGGTTTTCTCTCAGCAAACCAGTCTAGTTGTTGCTACTTGTCTAGTTACTGTTCCTTTTAGATCATCTCTCCTTTGTCTCTGACAAGCTTAAAAATTTTCTCTTTGTATCTTGTGCTCTTCAGTCATGCTGCTGAGTAATTCTTCTGTGTTCTCTCTCTTCCACTTCCATTTTGTCTCACTTTACTGTCCTTTGAGTCAGAGGTCCTTCGTGCAGAGGTCTCCATTCCAATTCACTACCTTCCCTGAGTCCAATATCTTGTCCCCCACACACATGAGCCTAAAAACCAAGGCTTCAGGTTCCTGAGCGTGACAACTGTGTTCGCAGTCATCAGTCATGGACCAAAGTATGGAACTCCCTCTTTATTTTTCACTTGTGAGGATTTTCCTTCTTACAAGCCCAACAGTACATCTTAAAAGATTTTTTTTTCCTCTGGGGGCACCTGGGTAGCTCAGTAGGTTAAGCGTCTGACTTCGGCTCAAGTCCTGATCTCACAGTTCAGGGGTTCGAGCCCTGCGTCGGGCTCTGTGCCGACAGCTCGGAGCCTGGAGCCTGCTTTGGATTCTGTGTCTCCCTCTCTCTCTGCCTCTCCTCCGCTCATGCTCTGTCTCTCTCTGTCTCTCAAAAATAAATAAATCTTTAAAAAAATGTTGACCTTTAAAACAAAGATGTTTTTTCTGTATTTTATTTAGAGTTTCTATGGTTTTTGTGGTGGGATGGTTTTTCAGAATATTTAGTCTACCAATTTTTTCATTAGTGAAAGTCCACATTGTCGCTTCATCCTCAGGATAAAATCTTGAGAGTGATACTATTTACTGCATCAGAGATTTTAAACATTCTTATAGCTGTTCATACGCATTGTTGGATTGCTTTCCAGCCATTCTCTTTGTGAGTGGTGACTACCCTATTTGTTTGTTTATCCACTTCGCGGAGACAACGTGGTATCATAGAAGAAGAGCTTTAAAGCAGCCAAATTTGGCTCTCCCTCTCCTCACCCCATCTCTCTCTATCCATCCACTAGTCACATCTATAGCGATCAGGAAAATTCTTTCCTTAAAAGTTTTGTTGTAGCTTGAGATGCTAGAGAATTAAGAAAGAAGACATCATTTGAGAAGGAGAGAATGAAGATACGTGCAGAAGAACTTCTGGCAAAAATGCTGGCTTCAGTATCTATCTTAGTTTCCGCTCCACCCTACCCCAGTAAGATAACAGGAAGGAGATTTCTTAAGGCGTAAACCTTCAATAAGAGCAGAGAGAATAGCAATAAAATGTTGTCAGTTCGAAAACTTACAAGTGGTAGTCGACATGGCAGGCCTGAGAAACTGTAACTTAAACTGGCCTTGAGGAAAGCTAAGAAACAAACCACTTTACACCATGGGACCCCCACAAGACTCGGAAATTGGCAATAACAAACTAGTTACCTTTGGAAGTGAAGGGTGAAGGAAAAGGATTTGGCTGAAAATCTGTGTAAGCCACTAAAACACCAAGTCCCTTTCCCCCTGTGATGGGTTGAATTGTGTCCCGTCCTCTCCCCTAGAAAAGATATTTTGAAGTCCTAACCCTCATTACTCAGAATGGGATCTTATTTGGAAAGAGAGTTGCGGCAGATGTAATTAGTTAAGATGAGGTCATCCTAGAGTAGGGTGGGCCCCTCATCCATTAGGACTGGTGTCTTCAACAGAATCAGTAAATTAATAATTGAAATGGTTGCCTCTATGGATCAAGAAATGGTGGAAAGAGAGGCAGAGTCTAGTGGATTTTATAATAATCATTGTAGAACTGTTTGATATTTAAGACTTTATGGGGCGCCTGGGTGGCTTAGTCGGTTAAGCGTCCGACTTTCGCTCAGGTCATGATCTCGCGGTTCGTGGGTTCGAGCCCCGCGTCGGGCTCTGTGCTGACTGCCAGCTCAGAGCCTGGAGCCTATTTCAGTCTGTGACTTCCTGTCTCTCTGACCCTCCCCTGCTCACGCTGTCTCTCTCTCTCTCCCTGCTATAAATAAATAAAAAAACAGTAAAAAAAAAAATTAAAAAAAAAAAAAGACTTTGTGCAAGTATGTATTCAATTTTAAAAACTACAAGAAAAATTAACACTAGAATGCAGGAGAATGGTTGGGACGGAGACACGAGTGTGCCAGAGTAGGCCATGCTTAGCTGGCTCAAGCTGGTTGTGAAATTTCCGGAAATTTCATGAGCCACTTGTTAAATACAGCCATTATTAAAACTGACATTGTATAAACTTAAAATTAAGTGAACTGTTACATTAAAGGCACAACCAGTTACTCAAAACTCATCACTTCCTAATCATTTTACTACCATTTTACTATGATCCTCTGATCTCGATGTTGCTTACATGTATTGCATCTGTCTGGTAGCAATGCCTAAACATTGTGCTCATGGACATCTCTTCTCCCATCTGCGTTGTGCTATCATGTTGATTGTTCAGTTCTTAAACTTATTAATTAAGTGTAACTCATGTCTAGAAAACCGTATAAAATAAATATACAGTTTAATGAATTCCTGTAAGGCAACAGAGTAAGTACCATTCATGTCAGCAAAAGAACCATGGCTGACCCCCCCAGAAGCTCCCCACTTGCTCCCCTTCTCCTACGACTAGCCAGAATTCTGACTTTTATGGTAACCAGGTCATTATAGTTTCGTCACGTAAGCATGCATCCACAAGTACAAACACTGTGGTTTCGTTTAGCCTATTCTTTTTGTATGGCTTTTACCTCTTTTTAATCTGTAGGTTCCCCCATCCACCTCTCTTTCCCCCCTTCCAATTTGTGGACAAACTGGATTGTTTATCTGTAGCACCTGCCATGATCTGAATTTTGCTGATTGAATTCTTCTGGGATAGCTTAGCACGTTCTTCTGCCCTCCATATTTCCTGTAAGTTGGTAGGCAGATCTAGACACTCGCTCTTTCTTATTAACAACAATGACAAGCCAAATACTAATTCAGCAACTGTGTATTGAACATTTATTACATGTCTGAATGAGGCGCTATAAAAGTATTTTTATTTTTTAAGTAATTTTTTAAGGACTTTCATTATTTCAGGCAACTGACAGAATCTCCTTGAGGGACAAACTGTTATAAACGCTGTATCGTTAGCTCGGTTACCCAATCAGAAGGCATCTGGAGTGTTAGGTCTTGTGTGCGAAACATACATTAACTAACAAGGGTCTCCTGATCATAGTACAGCATGAGTGCCTCGACACGTCCCTCGAGGAACGATTAACTGTAGAACCACTTGTGCAGAAACCTGTCTGGTTTTCAAGGCTGATTTTAGCACTGGTGCATTTATCAAGCATTACTGACAATGACTGCAAATTTCATAGGAGCTATTTGTAGGGAGCTGGCAACAAAGGATTTTTAAAAAGAAGAGGAGCAAATTTCATTACATGTTTCTAAATAATCAGAACCTTATGTTTTAATTTTTTAATGTTGTATTTATTTCTGAGACAGAGAGACAGTGTGAGCAGGGGAGGGTCAAAGAGAGAGGGAGATACAGAAATTGAAGCAGGCTCCAGGCTCTGAGCTAGCCATCAGCACAAAGCCCAACGCGGGGCTCGAACCCACGAACCATGAGATCATGACCTGAGCCAAAGTCAGATGCCCAACCGACTGAGCCACCCAGGTTCCTCCCTTACATTTTAAAAAGGACACTGAATAATAAGATTTTATAACTTGATGCTCTCTATGACTTTTTCCTATGATAAAGCAATCGTAGTCTTTCTAACTAATGCTAATTACTTCCAGAATAATACTGACAACTTGAAGAAATGTTGATTTGCTGAAAATCAGACATCAAGGCTTCCTACTCACGAACAGTACTTGACTGCATTATTTTAACTGTGGTTTAATTTAAAATAGATTTCTGGCTTATTTTCATAGTTTCCTGGTGAATATCTTATATATATATATGTGTATATATATATATATATATATATACATATATATATATTATGTTTATAAAACTAATGAAGCTTTAGGAACACAAGCCTATTTCACCTCTACTATTAAATCTTTGCTTGGAAGTAAGGTAAGATGTTCAGATTTGTGGGCCAAGAAGATAGGAAAGAGTGAAGATTGCCCAAAACCTCAAAATTTTCAACCCCACTCTCTAATTTTACAATATTATATTCAGCTATGACTCACAGAAATGACATTACGTTTAAAATATTCATGTGTATCATTTTTTAAAGTTCTCCAAGAGGAAGTCATTTCCTTCTGTATTTTTGGAAAAGTGAATATTCATTTCTCCCTCATAATATTAAATCATGACAATCCTTGGCATGCAAATTCACCTGTCAAATTATATTCTCCAAAATGCTCTAACACGTGCAGAGACGCAAAAACTTCTGAACATGCAAATACTAAGATATGATAGTTAGGGACCAGCCTAACAAAATAAATAGCAAAAATTATGCCATTCCATCATGGAATATTAGGAAAGAATCAAACACAACCTGAGCTTATTTGGGATCAATAATTGTTACGGGTTTCTATAAATAAAAAGCCTCCAGTGTTAAAAGATGTTGGATCAGCATTTCCGGAACTCTCTGACTAATGCCGTTATACTATGTGTCCCAGGGAGTTTTACTATGACATCAGCTCTTGAGAAACTTTAAATATTAATCCTTAGGTTATTCTCAGCTTGCAATCCATTGCTTTTTTGCTCATTGAGAATACTTTCTCATTTAGCCCAAGTAAGTTAACGTAATTCTTTTAAGATACTAAAGAAAATAGGATCAGAGCAGGATAATCAGGTTATACCAGTTTAAAGTAAGTAAAAATGCTCTATGCAGAGACCATGCATCGCCAGTCTCTTTTTGCCTTCCCCAATTATTTCTGAAAGCATGGAATCAGATGACTATTATTTTTGGCGAAAAAAATGTTACAGTGTCACTCCTAGGAATAGGTCTCTACAGCCGCAAGAGTTTCAGAATAAATTAAATCATGATGCTCATATTTTCCTCCGAAAAAAATACCAATCTTTCTCTGGAAGGTAATTTTTCTGTCTGTCTCCAGAATGTGATTCCCCCACCCAGCTGCGCAAGTGCTGGAGACACGCCACCCATGTCCCTCTGCCTTTACTCCTTTGGTGCACACGGCCGAACTGCCATCTTACCAGCCCCTGGCCGCCTTTCTTTTCTTATTCATAAAATTCTATATTCGTATTGAACGGCCTCAATTTTAAATTTAAACCTGGGAGATTGTGATTTTGTAAATGGCCAGCATAGAGAGACAGCCACAAAAAGTAGAGAAGAGTGGACTGAAAGACAAACGCGAAACCTGGAAAAGGAATAGATACGGGAAGCAACAGGTAAAGCTGATGTTGTTGGTAAGCAGACTGACCTTCGTTCAGGGCGTTTGGCCACGGGAGCCACTGCTGCTGGGTTTTGCGCAGCAAGCCACAAAGGGCCAATTAATACCCCTCGGGAGTGGCTCTCCCTCGGGGCTTGAAATACGTCCGTGTGTAAATATCCCAGCTCTTTCTGTCTTCCCTGGAGTAACTGAGGCGCGCGCGCGCGCGCGCGCGCGCG